>CAIGRR010310706.1:0-13306 GCA_903798365.1 Fraxinus sp. 1973-6204 | reverse complement strand
GACTACAACGCCAAGTGGCGCCCCCTATTGGAGGGGTGCCGGCCCACCCGACACCCCTCCAATAGGGGGGCGCCACTTGGCGTTGTAGTCGTCCTTGTAGTAAATGATGAAATACATATAGAATAATCCTTATTGCAAACCCTCTTCAATTTTCTCACAAAAACTATGAATTTTCCTCCGTTAGTGATAATAATTGATAAGCATTGGAGTATGAGAGGTCCCCAATATGTATTCTTCTATTAGGTATTTGTAGGAATAGAAAACTGGTTGAAAACCACGTCCAAATTGATTTCCAAAAGAGTTCCAATCGAATAAGAAAAGTTTCATTCGCGCGCAGATTTTCTGTCTCTGCATAGCAGTCAGTCTTTCGACCATAACATTCTCTCCCGATATCCAATTGATGTGATTCAAAATGCGCTAGAAATCCAGCTCAAAGATCTATAACTTTGATAAAATATAATATTTCCAATTCTGATGTTTACTATGTCAAAAATGGATCTCAATTTTCGACTAAAAATCTGGAATATAATTTGTGCAATTGGAAATTCATTTTGATAATATTTTGATCATATTCCATTCCTTTTTAAGTTCTAATTCCATCCAATTGTCTCAGAAAAATATTGAAAGTATCTTCTAGAGTCCGAATCATTGAATAATTACAATTTGACCCTCAAACTTTGAATTTTGTCATTTTTCGCTTCTTTCTTTTGATTCTTCATTCAATCATTAAGTTTTACCTATATAACATAAAACTCAACAATTTAGGATATATTTTGTCCAAAAAACTACCAAATATCAATATTTTAGGGTCCCGAATAAGTGCATAAAATACACTTATCAATCAAATTAAGGGGTGAGCTTTCACACGATGAATGACTTGATTTTTATTTTAAGAAAGAATGTTCCCAAAAGAAAGCTGGAATTGGTAGTCTCAAGGAAAGGAAATGCTTTTCAAACTCTAGTAGTTCATGATCCAATTTGAGATATTTAATTTGAATCATGATACCAATTGGGTATTTCACAAGGCATAGGTCTTGGGTTCGAATTTTGGTAGACGTGACACAAAGTTGTGAAGGGTAAAATATGCTTATGCTCATCCAAAACGGACAATACGTATGATACAATGGATTGGATGAGAGGCTCTGATCGTTACATCTAGGATGGTTATATCCCTCATTAATTCCATCCCAAGGCAATGATCTTTCAGCTTACCACATGGCTTAGGTGGAAGGAGGCACGTGAACCTCTTCTCCCTGTACAATCCAATCCTAAAGAGATTTGTGGCAGTACTACATGATGGAAGTGAGATTCGGACTTATGCACTCTCTTCATGATAATCTTAACAAACATAAAACAAATAGTTAATAAACTTGAATATATATGATGCATTGGTGGTATGTCTTTGCTGTAGGTTTCAATTCGAAAATAGTCTTAAAATAACATTACTTAGCAATTGAATTTTCAAAAAGGATTTGTCTGTGTTTTATATGATTTTTTTCTCTTCTTTCTTCAAGGAAAGCTTGTCCTCTTAACCTCCATTTGGATAAAAATTCATAAATGGTTTGTAATTTCGGTCAAAGTCAAACATTAATTTAAAACAGTATCCATAACTCTTAATTAATATTATCCANTTGTCTGTGTTTTATATGATTTTTTTCTCTTCTTTCTTCAAGGAAAGCTTGTCCTCTTAACCTCCATTTGGATAAAAATTCATAAATGGTTTGTAATTTCGGTCAAAGTCAAACATTAATTTAAAACAGTATCCATAACTCTTAATTAATATTATCCACGTATTTTATGGGAATCAATACTATTACTCTTCATAAACCAGTTATAAATTTTCCAAATGGAGGCCATGTTATTGAGTACATACTCACTTCTAATTGTTGTTTATGTATGGAAATTGTTGTGTAAGCAGGATGGATTCCTTGGTAGAATTAGGCTGAAATATGTGCTATAATTCCTATCATCTATGGAAGTCAATCACTCAAGCATTGTGCAAGAATAGTTTGAGGGTGGTTGAACTAATGAAAGAAATTAGAGGGATTTGTTTTGATTCTTGTTTGAATTATATGTATGTAGTGGTATGATTTTTAAATTCTTATTATTTAAAAAATAGGACAAACAATAAAAAAATTAGTTTACCAAATATATTTGAATAATTTAACTTTTAGAAATAAGTAAAGATTGCCTCAGTCTAACGAATGGGGGCAATAAAATGAATTATCAAAAACTTAAAAAAAAAATTAAACGAGATAATAAATAGGGCAAGGGCCTCGCCCCGTCCCATTGCCATCCCCAAAAGTGTTGAGTGTGTTCTACACAATTATCTATGCTCTTAAAGTTACTAAAATTGATTAATATGGACATAATTCTATTTATTTGAGTGTATATATATATATATATATATATATATATATATATATATATATATATTATTTTTCTAGCATGAATCAACCAAAAAGGAAGAGAGTTTAAGCTTAATTGGAGCAAGAAAGGTCGATTTGCCTGGCCACTCAGAATTTGAAGACCTGAGTGGAAGCTTAGAAAACTTAATTTGATGAATTCTGGGAACGAGATTCAACATTTGAAGATTTTGAAGGGAAAAAGTTGGCGAAATTGAAAGTACGCGCGTTAATCGATTTTAATTAACTAGTATAGACCATATGAGATAAGCTAAGAGATTATTAAATTAGCAATTAACAAGCAACGAGTCACTTTTGATTGTTTCTAGGTGATTAGTCAATCAAGTTCAATTACCATATGGTTTGAGTGTCACAATCAATAATTAAAACAGTAAAGAGCACTAAAAATGACCACGCATAAACTTCAAATGGGAAAAAACTTTGGGCACTTTGACAGTCACTAATCCACTATAAATCGAAGCAAACTTATAGTACGGTCCTAACTTGTCTACCCTGTAGAACTCCTGACCACAATTTCTGCAGTCTCTCTTGATCCAACTAGAGGTGTGCTCCTTCCAAACAGATTCCGATTCTTTGTTTATACCTTAACCTTCTTGGACTATGTACGCCTGATGCCAAATCCTGAATCATGTATCTTATCTTAATCCTCCTGAATTTATGCTTTTGCAATAGCTCTCGATCCCTAGTATCGATTTATCTCCAGGGAATTAAATGAAGAAATCCTCATTCTTCATATTGATGTTTTATCAAACGATCTTTGTGTCTCGATTAATGGTTTAATGTCTAAGGATGTGAAACTCTATGGCTCAATGTATCTTAATTAATGGAATAATTTATGGTTCAAAGAAATATCTTAGATTGGAAAGATTTTATGAACTCAATGATATGGTAGAATAAAACCATAAACAATTTCAAATGGAGTTTAAGAAGTTGCAGAATGCTGCCCTATTATATGCAAATTCTATGAATGACAAGCAATCCTCCCAACTCTTCAAATTCTTATTGACTATATAGTATGCAATAGTTGTATCGTAGTCATATTAACAACCTCAAATTGCCCATATGTCTGTGGGTGACAAGTTGTATAGAATAATAGCTTAGTCACTAACTTACTCCAAAAAATCTTCCAAAAATGACTAGAGAACTTAAAAACTCTATCCGACACTATACTCCAGGTATCCCATGTAACTGCACTACTTCTTTAAAAAATAAATCCAAAATATTAGTGGTATCATCAATTTTATGACGTGGAATGAAATGTGTCATCTTATTAAATCTATCTACCACCACAAATATGGAATCTCTTCCTTTCTTAGTCCTAGGTAAACCAAACACAAAGTCCATAGACATATCAACCTAAGGCTCACAAGGAACGGATAAAAATGTATACAAATCTTGAGATAAAACCCTAGACTTAGCCTTTTTACAAGTGATGCATCTACTACAAACCCGATCAACATCAATTTTCATCTTAGGCAAATAGAAGTGTTCTTTTAACATCTCCAAAGTTATCTTAATCCCAAAGTTATCCATTAAAGCTCCAATATGTACTTCATGAACTAACAATTCTCTTATTGAACACCTAGGTACACATACCTTATTCTCTCAAAATAAATATCCATCTTGCTTGAAAAATCTATCTATAGAAGGCAATGTGGGAAAATTGGGAGAAATTGGGGGCTTGAAGGGAGAAAATAGTTGGTTTAATGGAGTTTGAGAGACCTGAAAGTTGGTTCTTACAAAGTGGTCTTCTTCACTCAAGTAAAACAATGGTCTTCTTCACAGATTCCTTGACTGCCACTTGTACTGTACAATCACTTTCTTCTGAAATTTTCGGTAGCTGAGGCGGATAAGAAGAAGAATATGAAGATGGGGTGGGGTGGGGTAGGGGGAGATTTTCCTATTTTTTTAAAGAATGCATGCAGTGTATAAACAATTTTTCCCTTTGGCATGGTCCAATGAGGTCAATCATCCATTAGTTGAAGGGTCAAGGTCTAATTATCGAGGTGAGCTCATGGAAGAGCTACCTTTAGACAATAATATAGTGCTGGCATGTGTTCTCTCAGGATGAACCTTTGACAAAGTGGTGCCAAGGTGGGGGCTCAACTGATTTTATCGTCACCATATTTTAGGGACATAGGAGAATTCGACCACGAATTCGTCAAAAGCTTTTCCTTTAATGCATGTTTTCGACTTGAAGGCAGTGTTAAACTAATTTAGCTTTACTTGTGCTCAGTCGTCTATAACTTTATAATAGGTTGAGTTAACCTGCTGGTGCTCATAGCTTCTAGGATTTGCCTAGTAATAAATGGCGATTGGTGGGCATTTAATACCATAGTTGCATAGGCCTGAAGTGAGGTAGTATGTTGTTGTCCCAACTAGTGCCTTATTGGTTTACAGAATTAGAGGTTGGGCCTCGAACTCGATGCCTTTTTGGCAAATGTGGTCCATCATCTTTTTAGTGATGATATTCTCTTTGATTAGTTATACCTACTGATTGTAGGTGGAAGGATTGTTGTTGCGAAAATCACTCCAAAATAATATATTCATGTTATGTACTCCCTTGAAGGCTAAGAGGGCCTGCGCATTGAAGATGTCTTCATAGTAGATCATCTCATCAATGATGCACGTTAAGTATCTTTTCAGCAACTCGCTTATTGTCTTCCTCATGTTGTGGAGGCAGTGAACCGAGGCCATTCCAAGTATTGAAGCTACAAAGGTAATGCACTACATTTTAAGATTCAACCAGCACACAATGTTTTAGTGACGAAGTTTGTTGTACTGTGTCTTCTTTCCTTCAATGAAGGTCAGGTCGAAAGATCTACATTTCGATGATGGGAAGTCTCCCGTCATGCTTATTTGGGTTTTGTAAGTGATGAGGTGATCTTTTGGGTCACCTTTCATTTTGTAGTTAGTCATTTTAGGTGTTATGAAGCATGCAGGACGTATGCCGACCTGATCTCTCGTGAAAATACAGGTATTCAACATCATTATCCAACTTATAGAACCTATACGGTGCATCTTCTTATGCTCTATATCAAAGCAGTTATCTATAATGTAGGAGGCTTACAAATTCTCCCTTGATTCCGCTTCAGAAGATCTCATCTCTATCCTATTTCTAATTGGGGTTTATTCTATGACCTATTTCTACGAGCTTTATCTATTTCTAAGCACTCTTACTCCCAAATAGTCAAAGGTACTTGTGAACCCGTTAGGTCTTCACTCTAGTTTATGAACAAGAGGAAAGTTATCCTTTCATTGAACGGGTCAACGACCCGTTGGCATAATTTCGACTTCAGTCAATCGAAATTCACAATCATTTCTTGATGTGTGCAATCCAACTCACACATAACCCGAGGCTCTATATGTGCCCCACACTCCATGTTCTACATCCAATCTCATTTCCATGTAGTGGATGATCAATGTAATTCCCCCAATATCCTTTATTATCATTAATTATGAAATTAAGACATTTGTGTAAAACGATGAAAGTTAGATGACCAAATTACATATTGACCAAATAGTTGAAGGACTACACGTGCAATTTCCTAAACTATAGATTTATATATGGGCATTATTTTGATAGAGAATACGTAAATACCATATAAGTGAAAATTAAATTAAGAAAATTCATTCCTTGACAACTTTTAACATATATGCGCCACTCTATCCATGGTTAAATGAGATTTAATGAACAATTATAGAAAAATGACAAATTTCATTCTACGTGTAAAGATATATGTTAATTAATTTAATTAAAGACATATTAGAGTAAATTAAGAGGTGATTATATACAGAGATTTGGCTGCCTAACTTCGATTTTTAATCCCCGTGTCTCCTCGTATATACTAAAAATTTCTAAATTTTAAGTATATAGTGCGATTGACGTGGCTCACTTGTTGGAATTTTACCTCATTATTTATGATTTTCTCCCTTTTAGGGAATTGAGGTTCAAGGCATTGCAGTTTGGAACTGGTCTCGGTTGTATAATAAAGATATTATTAAACAATTTATTATTTTACTTTTATGATTTAGTAATTCTTCTTTTCCAATTATTGTAATTGGGACAAAAGCTATATTTTTATGAAAGTTAAGTTTTTATTTTATGATACATATTTAATGACGCAAACAGGTAAGTTTTGGGTCATTACAATCAATCCCAACGACACATGCGCATGAGGGACGCGTCACACTAGTAGCGCGAAAGAGGAAGTTGTTTGGACCTAATGCAATGGTGATGGCCTAACTCGGGGTCACTTTCTGCTACCTTTCATCTAGACTTTTTGTTCTAACACAGAAGACTCAGTTTATTCTTAATTTTGGCCACAAGACTTAGACTACCAGGAAATCAAAAACCCAAATTACAAAATAAAAAAATTTGCCTGCATAATTTTACACTCATGCACGTATAGGACTTGCAGAAAAGCTAAGGATATATAGAGTTTGTGTCTAGTCTAACAGGAGCTATTACCATCCAAGAGGAAGAAAGTCAATAAAAAATTTAATAATGGTGAGATTTGTGTAAGATACTGTGAAGAATTGAGGTTCCATATTAAAAGGACAACCTTATTAAGAGGAGTAGTCCAAATTCTTATAAATTGGTCTATGTTTTTATTTTTATTCTTTGTGGGATTTTATCCCTTAACATGCCCCCGCAAGATGGTGACTCGTTTGAGCAGACCAATCTTGAAATCAATGTGCTTAATTTTATTAAGTCTTAATCGGATCGAGTTGCTCGTTGAGCTTAACGGGCTTTGATACCATGTTAAAAATTGAGGTTCTATCTCAAAATGTCAACTTTATTAAGAGGAGTAGTCCAAACTCTTATAAATTGGTCTATGTTTTAACCTTTATTCAATGTGAAATTTTATCCCTTAACAGATACTTACCATAGTACCCTTCTGCATCATTCACAGTTGTCATGAAGCCCACTCTTCTATATCTAAACACCTTTGCCTTTACTATGCAAAAATTTAATGATGGGTCAGAAATATAAACATCCGCACCTTCTGCCTGACTTCAATATTTTGTACCACTTGTTACAGTAGATTCTTCAAATTTGTACCAACATTTTCATGTTGTCATTTTATTTTATTTTATATTATTAATTTGAGTAAATAAAAACCACGAACTGGGTAGAATGCTGGTTTCCATTACTTATTTAACTTTATGTATCTGTAACGATGACAAAGAAAAAACACGAAACATATACCAACAAGGGTAAACCTGTATGCCTCTACCAAGAATTGTTTATCCAACTCATTAAAAAAGATAGCAGGCTCACCATGATGGATGTACGGTTCATTAGAAACCAGACTGTGATATCTAATGTCCTGAAGAGCTCGAAGTACATTAGCAAAAGACTTTCTTTGACTCCACTCAGCCCGAGTAACAATCGGTCTATTATTGATAGCTGCAGCATAAGATCATGGAGCCTGAGTAATAACTGGAGCACCAAAAGAGGTAATAGGTAGTCTAGATGAGTTCAAAACTGTAGAATTGCCCGGAGGGGGCCACGCATGAGAGCCATGTTCCGATGGTCCGGTGGTGCGTGGGACGGTGTGTAAGTCATCACTCGGTGCCTGATTTGATCTATATCCCATAATTGGAGCCTGCTAAGATCGATTTCGATTAGCATTTGTGAACATAGAAGTTGCAAAATCCGTTTTGAGCTTAACTCGTGATGATGGTTCAAAATTGGCGGTAACATTCGTCAAGCTGTTAACCAAATGCATAGACTGAAAAGATGCATTGATAGTAGCAGAATTCAGTGGAGGGTTTGTTTTATCATGAATAGAATCCATATCACCAGACTTTGGAATTGAATGGGGCTCATTGATCGGGCATTGAAGGATTAAATTGGGTCTCGATTGATCAACGATTTTATCAATTAGAGTGTTACCCATAAGCTTATGACCTTCAATTGCAATTATATTGGTTGAATTTGGCTCAAGAACATCAATATGAGTGTCAACTGAATATCTTAAATCTACTTCTCCAACACCTTGCCTGCGTGAATCCAATTCAACATTAGAGATGTTAATTAGCTTAATTAGTTGTTGACCCATGAAATTCCCATCAACAATTGAATTTCTAGGTGTCGAGTTAGACCTTTGAAGTAGCAATGAATTATCAAAATCCTTGGTACCAAATTTTGCACATAAGACTCGAGCTGCCTCTACAAATTGAGTCTGTTCTGGTCGTAATTGGGTCTGACCCATTAGTAGGTCAGCTGCTCCCAAAGAAGACGAACCCAACCCAGGTGGTCCGACATTCTGGGTTGGCTGGAGGGCGCCAAAATCGCAATTCTTCGGACTGCGCAAAGAAGAACTTACGGCTGGTGCAGTTTCATGAATTAATTCAATTTGATGTTGTGTTGTTAGGAGTGAATTTGGGCCATATTCTGAGTCTCCTGGACCTGGAGAGACAGTTCGTGGTGGTCCTTGACCGTGACGGTGGTCAGAGGAGAGATTTTTGGTAGGTTACAAAATTTCAAGTTTCTGGTTTTGACTCATGATTTTAGGCTTATAAGTGGATAATATGAGGAGTTGTTGGGTGGAAATTGTAGAGAAAGTTGAGGAGATTAAGTTGGTAGTGATATCTGGCGATTTTGGTGGCCGGAATAAGGTGGAAATTGGATCTATAACCGGCGGCTAGGGTATATGCCAGAAGATAGCTTCTCTTAGGGTTACAGTTATCCACACAATTTGATACATGTGCCAACCTCTCCCCCAATTGAAACTTGTGTGAATAACTTCTGGTGGGATCATGTCGCTTTCTGTCTTTGCAAATTTTTTCATCATTCTGGATGGGATGGTATTTATGGTCGCTCTATTGTCGATGAATACTTTTGCTATATGTATATCATTGACCAAGGCTTTTATGTACAATTGCATTAAGTGTTTGGTTAACTTCATAGTTGGTCTCTTAAAGATGACCTTTTCAGCTTCATCTATTTCTACTTCCCGTTTATCCTTCGTTAAATTATTTCCTTGTGACAAGTCCACGTGCAATATTTCACATTGGGTTTCTGTTTCTTGGACTTCCTCCTTACTTTCTTCCAGTGCTTCTTCTTCGGTTATCCAACCTATAGGGGGAGGAAATATTCTTGGAGGTGACCTATATTTCTCAGCGCAAGGCACTCTCACCTTTCTCTTAGGTGTCCCATATAACACGTAGAAGTCAAAAAGACGCCCAGATGGTTCGCCCAACAAATCTACCTTGCGGACACATTTCTGATACAGTTGCTGCGCGACACTCCTCTTATTTTCCTCTCTACTTTTAAGTCAATTTCCTCTTCAATATCGGTCATACCCCCTTCTTCATCATATAGCTTTTGAAATGTTTGGCCTTCTTCACATTCCAGCACACATGCTTCTTCTTCAATATCTTCCCTTTCCTCATTTTCATTATCCTTACTTTTGAACTCATGGCTAGTAAGTAATTATTAGCCATAACAGAATGTAGCATGCCAAATCGAATAGTAAAGAGTCCCAGTTATTTAAACAACATCTGCCAGAACTCGCTTATGAACACTTTATCTCTGTCGGTAACAATGCCTTGGGGTAGACCGTGCAACCTGTGGATGTTATCCAAGAATACATTGGCAACTGTTGGGGCTGAGAATGGATGGATAATGGTATGAAGTGTGCATACTTGGTGAACCTGTCCACTACCACCAAGATTACATTCTTACTCCCAGAGGTAGGTGAACCTTCAATGAAGTCCATGGAAATGTGACTCCAAGCATATTGTGGAGTTGGTAATGGTTGTAATAAACCTGGGTATACTACATATTCCCCTTTGCATCTTTGGTAGGTGTTACATTCCAATACCTCCTTCTTGATATCCTTGCTCATCCTAGGCCAAAAAAAAATGTTGCTTGGCCCTATGAATATTAGTATGTACCCCAGAGTGACCCCCTTCCTGTGAGGAATTTATAGCAGCTATCAATTTCTTCCTGATGTCGCCACCTGAGCCAATGTAAACTTTAGTTTTATATTTAAGCAGCCCATTCGCGTATTGGTAGTCTAGTTCTGAGTTGTTATCTAGCAGCAAGGCAGTAATTTTAGCCTCAGCCTCTTTATCAACTTGGTAGCTAGTCATCACCTCTCTTTATCCACACGGGTGTGACTTCAGTAATTGCTAAATACTCTGAATTTTTTCCTTCCCTTCTAGATAGTGCGTCCACCACCGAATTTTCTACACCTTGTTTGTACTGTATTTCATAGCTGAAACCCAATAACTTGGACAACCATTTCTGTTGTAGTGGGGTAGTAATTCTTTGCTCCAGTAGGTAATTGAGTGATTGGTGGTTTATTTTAACTATAAAGTGGTGGCCTTCAAGGTAGTATCTCCACTTACTCACTGCTATGACCAATGCAAGCAGTTCTTTTTCATATATGGAAAGGCCTAACTTCTTTATGTATATGCATTTACTTAGGTATGACAAGGGCCTCCTATTCTGCATTAGGACAGCCCCAATCCCTCCATAACATGCATCAGTTTCAATTATAAAAGGTAAGGAGAAGTCTGGTAGTGCTAATACGGGGGTGGTGCTCATAGACCTTTTTAATTCCTAGAAAGCTACATCTGCAGTCTCACTCCAATGAAAACTGTCTTTCTTTAGTAATTCAGTCAGGGACTTGGCCATGGCCCCATAGCTCTTCAAAAACCTCCTGTAGTACCCAGTTAGACCCAGAAATCCCCTCAACTGTTTGATGATAGTTGGTTTAGGCCACTCCTGCACTGCTGCAATTTTTGAATAATCAGCCGCTACCCCTTCCACCGAGATGATATGCCCTAGGTACTCTATTTTGGACTATCCAAAGGAACATTTACTCTCTTTAGGAAAAAGATGGTGATGTTTTAGAAGTTCCAGTACTATCGTGATATGCTCACAATGAGATTTCAGGTCTTAGCTATAAACTAGTATGTCATCAAAGAATACTAGAACAAATTTCATGAGGTATGGCTTGAATACTTCATTCATTAGGCATTGAAAGGTTGTAGAAGCATTGGTAAGCCCATATGGCATTACCCTGAATTCATACAGACCTTCATGAGTTTTGAAGGTTGTTTTATGGGTGTCTTCCTCTACTACCCTAATTTGGTGGTATACAACTCTCAAATCGATTTTTGTAAACCATCTTGCCCCCTGTAGCTCATCTAGTAGTTCATCTATGATTGGCATGAGATATTTATCCTTAATGGTGAGATTATTCAGTTGTCTATAGTCCACGCAAAACCTCCATGTGCCATCCCTCTTTTTCACCAGTAGGACATAGGATGCATAGGGGCTATTGATGGCCCTTATAATTCCATTTCCCATCATTTCCTTTACCATCCTTTCAATCTCTCCTTTCTGGGTATAAGGGCACATGTATGGCCTGATTTTAAATGGTTGTGCACCATCCTTCAATGGTATATGATGATCATTAAACCGAGTGGGTGGTAATCTCTTGGGTTCTAGGAAAACCATTGGAAAATGATTCACTATTGCCTTAAGTGCAACTGGCATGGGTTCTTACAGTTGATCGAGTGTGCCAATTGTTCGTCTATGCAACTGTGGGTACTCCCACTATTAATTAATATAGATACATTTCTCCTTTTAATCATCCCAGGAAGTCTAATTGTCCTTACCACAGAGCTGCCTACTAATGCATATATGGATATCTGCATCGCTTCATCCACTGCCTACGGGCTCATCTATTCTTCAACCACATCTAGTGGTTCCTCCACCTCCCTTTTCCCTTCATCATCTACTAGTATGAAATTGAGCATTTTATTCTTGCATACGTACCCTTTAGTATACTTCTCATAACATTTGTAACACAATGCCAGTTCCCTTTTAGTCTGGAAGTCTGTAGGGGTAATAGCTTTGAATTTAAGAGGGTTGTTGGAGTGTTTGGGAGAAGGTTCAGAATAGGTATTAGTTTTATATGTGGCTTCATTAGGCTTGGGATTAGGATTTGGATTGGTCCATTTAGAGTAGGGGTGTGGTTTGAAAGTTTTGGGTCCTTTGTTGAAGGCTGATATGGTATTCTCTTGTAGGAGGGCGATTTCAAAAGCTTTGGCAAGAGTGGAGGGCTAAATCATTTTCACCATGGACACCATGGACTTGATCTCATCTTTCAGGCCACTGGTGAAAATCAAAATGTAATATAACTCGGATAATTGGGGCAAGGATACCATTACCTGAGATTTCAGCTCTTCAAATTGTTCTTGATACTCCATAACGGCCCCGTTCTGCCTTAATTTACTGAAGATTTCCACTACGTCCTCAACTGTATTCTCTGCAAATCTCCTTTGCAAATGCATCCCAATCAGCAGTGGGGTGGGTGGAGATGAAATCGGGAAACCAAATATTGGCCTTCCCTTTCAGATACATCTCTGCGATTCCTACTTTCAACTCATCCTCCAGCTGATGAGTCTGAAAATATTTGTTCGCCTTCCTCAGCCATTCCCTTGGCCCTTCTCCACTAAAACAAGGAAAATCTATCTTTGGTAATTTCATAGCCATCCTCATCTCCCTACCTTTACTGGAGTTACCATAATGGACTTCATTTCCCTTAATACTGCCACCACTGGTCAGAGATGATGCCCCAAACCCTTCTATTGGTTTCTCTTGTGATCAGCCTTATTACCAGTCAGCTGAGCCAACATTACCACCGTTGATTCCTGAGTAGCCTTCATTTTACCCATCATCTATTTCAACCCATCCTATCTAGAACAAACAGTTTGCAATGTTTGGTCGTTGGTTTTGAAAACCACTCCCAAACTTGTAATTTCCTTATCCAACCTCTTAAGGTGTTCTTCGTTCGATTTACTCCGAATCTCCGCCATCTCCAGGTCTGTTGCTGCTCTGATACCAATTTGTA
>CAIGRR010310682.1:0-10241 GCA_903798365.1 Fraxinus sp. 1973-6204 | reverse complement strand
AGAAAGAAAACCACTGCGACCCAACCGCACACCACCAATGCAACCCATCCACCGCATCCAACTGCACATCACCACCGCGACCCAACCATTATCAGCCACCATCGCAGCGTCTAATGAAAAATGGAGAGAGAGAGAGAGAGGAACGGGTTTTGGGTTTTTAATTTTTGAAAATAATTTTTCAAAATGCCAAAAAGAACATATTTTCAAAAATCTCAAAATGGACACTCAAAACACAAAACTCAAAATGAATTCAAAACTCAAAACACAAAGAAAACAGCCCCTAAGCTTTCATGTTGCATTTTACATCATTTAAATCGATAAGTTTGCTTACCCACATTCATGAGTTGTAAGGTTTAGATTTTGCCTTCTTTATTTCTTCTTTCGAACTCAAACTGCTTTTCATTATTCTATAATGTCATCTTTAGTTTAAGTTATTCGTTCCTCTTCAAAGCCTACATGTTTTCTATTGCTGGCTATGGCTTTTCTTCCCAACAATCTTCATTCTCACTTTCAGTGCATGTCATAAAACATAAAAAGATATATGAATTAAATAACTTCTGTTTGCCAATCCAATAATTAGGTAAATTTGTGTTCAATGAAACGAGCGTTTCAAATTGTACATTAATTTTGATTTCTCTTTTGATTGAAATTTTTGGCATCAACAACATCGAATCAAGAGATATCCTTACAATTCGATTGAGTTTTCAACTATCTCTAATGGCGAGTGGCATGTTCATGACAGGGCCACACACTTTTCTTTATTATCACTAATTGTGTTTTGCCCAATTTCATGAATATTGGCGTCCTTTTCATTAGGAGGTCGTGTTTAGAAAAAATTGTCGCCGAAGTAGATAACACGCCTCCAATGATAATTCAAGAGGAACTCAAAGTATAATATATAAGGACACAAAAGAAAAGGAGAAAAAACTTAAATCACATAGAATTTGTCCTAAAAGCTTTATTTGCGCACTCTCGATAGTAAGAATGCTAAAGGGTTAACACACAAATAGCTTTATAGAATTTCAAGTCTAGAAATCGGGTTNAAAAAACTTAAATCACATAGAATTTGTCCTAAAAGCTTTATTTGCGCACTCTCGATAGTAAGAATGCTAAAGGGTTAACACACAAATAGCTTTATAGAATTTCAAGTCTAGAAATCGGGTTGCAATTAGCACTATTGAAACCCGAAAAGAATGAACAAAAGAGGAATATGAAATAAATTCAAAGTAAAAATTGAGAGAGTTTTAGAGTTATGATACCAATGTATAAATTGAGAATTGGTTTATTTTAAATCATGAATTCTATCACTATTTATAGAATTCCATCATACTGTTTTGTATGAATGCCAACCATTCCCAAAAGATGGAAGAAATGGATAAAAATGTGCAAAATCGGAATTAAAAAAAACCTCCCAATGGCTACTAAGGTGCTCTATGCGACCACACATAGCAACTCTATGCGGTCGCATAGAGTTGTCAAGTCAGGGACCGCATAGAGTTGTCAAGTCAGGGACTTAAAGTCCCTAATGGGGGCCATGCGACCGCATAGCCAAAGGCCTATGCGGTCGCATAGGCAACTTGGTTGCCTATGTTGCCCCCATTCTCGATTTCTTCAATTTTTCTCCTTTTCACAATCAACAAGATCAATTCTTATACACAAAGATCAATTCTCTTACAAAAATATTTGAACAACATAATTTATATAACAGGATGTGAGCATGAACATGATTTCACACGGTTAACACTCTAAATCTGGGGTCTTGGTTTCAAGGATTTAAATGTTCTTCCTCATTCTTCACAAGCTTTCGGGAGTATTCACTATTTACGCTATTCGACTCATACGACTTGTGACATTGATCTATTAGAAAGATTGATTATATCCACATATATGGGCAAAAGGGTTCTAGATTTACAACAAGCTTGATTTAAAAAGAAAGAGTTTGATTTATGATACACTTAAACCGAACTATCGATCCTACTCCAATTTCTAAAAATAGAAACAATAAATAAATGGTCAAGCTGGTGGTCGATGTGTGCTTGCGCCCTTGTTTGGTAAAATAGATTTTGATAAAAGTTAATGAAATGTATGATTGAAAAGTTGTGGATCTCACAAAATATGTGATTAAAAGTAATTGTTGACTTTGACTTTGATAAAAATCTAGATTTAATTTATATCAAATAGGGGCTTATAAATTTATTTTCAATAAAACACTTGATGGACACTTGACTTTTATAATTTTTTCAACAATACAATTCACCAATTTTTATTAAAATTTACTAAAAAATTGATTTTTATCCAAGCCAAACATGAGCTAAGTATTACCATGCTCTCATCTACAAATTTGCAAATATCATTTGGATCCACCAACTTTGAATCTCGCACCATTGACTGGGATCCACATCCATTTGAGAATTTTCCAAGGGAGCTCAAGTACCCCTACAAGAGCATATTTAGCTAGGCTTTACACGAAATTAAAACTACTTCTAAATTTCTCTTCTCACTTAAGGCTTGTTTGAGCCTCATTTTATCAAAAAATTATTTTTTAAAACCCATTTTTAATCATACATTCTCCAGTAAAATAATATTACACGTAAATCGAAAAAAATTCTTGAAACTATGGTTATTATTTATTTTTCCCATTCCAATTTCTCTTTTTGTGTTGTCCAATTCAATTCAACAAAATATTTGGTCATTACCGAATTGCACATTTAAATAAAATTTACATTTTGTGTCTTTGTGACTGTGACGTTGTGTGATTTGTAACTAATACGTAATTGTGATAATAAATTATATGTTATTGTGACATTAACCTATTCAATTAATAAATTGGCAAAAAAAATTTATCATATTGTCACAAATGCGATAACCTAATTTTTAAAGAATTTCACTAGTTTCTTTTCTTGAAACTATGGTTATTATTTATTTTTCCCATTCCAATTTCTCTTTTTGTGTTTGTCCAATTCAATTCAACAAAATATCTGGTCATTACTGAATTGCACATTTAAATAAAAGTTTACCAAAACTACCCACACACAAACTAGATTATTATTTTAAACTAAAACTGGATTATTTCGGTACTTTTGACATAGGAAAGAGTACTTCGAAGTTCAAACAATTTTTAAAATGACTACACATGCCTATGTTTGAAAAGAATGTGTAGAAATATTAATTTTTAAATAGATAGAAATAAATGATAATTAATTGAATATTATTTTTGTATGATTGAATATAAAATTTGACTACTGATAAATGATTTATAAATTTTGCCAAATTGATTAAAACAACTCACATTCGAAATTGACTTTTAGCAAACAATTATCTCCTTAAAAAAGTAAATAGGTTATGCCTGTGTTTGGTGGGTTAAAATCCAAATGAATGTTTTTCATTGATCATTAAATTTTAAAAGTTTTTAGAACAGTCACCTAACTTATCAAATCATTATCTCATCTTTCACTCAATAATTCATTATTAGAAAATTCAATACACTCACTGACGTGACAAACGAAAATGCTGACATAGCACATTATTGTCATAAGTTGATGACAAATGAGCTACAAACTAACGCCAATAAGGAGCTTGCCATATGTAAAGAACATCTACTGCCATCACTGCATTTGTAAACAAGGTGGGCAACATTTTCTATACAAGTAGATAAATCCCGCCAATAATATAACATGTTAGCATTTTTATTTGTCATGCCGTGAGTCAGTCGAATTTTCTTTAATGAGTTATTGAGTGATGAATGAAATAACGATTAGAAAATTTTCTCGACCATTCTAAAAACTTTTAAAATTTAATGATCAATATGATAATGATTTGATAAGTTTTATGATCATTGAAAGATGATTTTCCCTCCTTTTTTAGTTTTTTTTTTTCATTTAATTTATATGGGATTGACTAAAATACCCTTAGAATGATTAAAATATTCATTTTTTGCATTTCTAGGTTAACTAATGGTCAAATCCATTCATTTGGATCCCTGATGCATATTTATGAAAGATTAAGGATCTTAACTGGTACAAATTGAAGATTAAAGTAAAATCTACAAAAATTGAAAATGTTATGAACCGCTGTTGCAATTTTTCCTTTAAATATAAAGTTGTCAAAATTAATGTCCAACATGAGTCCTAAGTTTAATATGTGATACATAAGCACCGTAGTACTTTTATTTTCATAATAAATTAAACACATCTTTCTCTTTATTGATGCTTTAGTACCTTTATAATCATATCACGTTTGTATATTACTAGTCAACGTTGAATGTGCGTTGCACGTTATCATGAAAAACTTTATAAGTGATGTAAAAGTAATATTTGAATACGCGTGAATGTTAATTAATTTAGAATTAATATAAAAGATTATATGCGTAACAATAAATGTTAAATCAAATATTTAATTTCCAATTAATAAATCTGAATGAACGTGAATAATGAAATGCATTCTTGAACGTGAAACTCTAAATAACTTATAATTAGGATTAATAAATGATTAAATAAATTAAATATATATTGAAAAACGAAATGAAGGAATATATACGTGACAATGAATGTTAAATCATTTATTGAATTTTCAATTAAGTAAAATTGGTGTTAATTATTATACTTGGATGTGAATAATGAAATACATTCTTAAATGTGAAATTCTAATTAACTTATAATTAGAATTAATAACATTGAAATACGTAAATGGAAATGAATATTAATTAAACGAATGTGAATGTTAATTAATTGAAAATTAATAATAGAAAACTTATACATTAATGAAAGCACACAAATGAAATGAATCTGTCAAATGCACATGTACATCGATGATAACTAAATGGTTAAATAAATTAAATATATATTGAAAAACGAAAAGTAATGTATTATTGAAATAATTGAATTATAGCAGGGTTAGAATCGTCAAAAAAATGATTCTCTCTTAATGTGATATTTAATATATCATAGATAGATTACACAAATTTTTATATTTCTCTATATTTATTCTTTATTAATTAGTCTTGATACTAAAAGATAAATTATGAACAATGTTCCTGATTTGTCAAATATAAATTTTTGGAAAGTACCATTTGAACTCTTTAAATAATTCATATTATATCATTTATTGCTTTACCAAAAAAATAAATAAATAAATGGCTTGTGATTAATTGTAATAATTAATAGTTCAAGAATAACTTATTTACCTTTTATGCTTGCAATTGAAATTTGTTAAATATTATTCCATTGTTATTTTAATTTTGCTCACTCTATTAAACAAGCACCCATTTAATATTTGTTTGAAGATCACCAAAGAGAATTTCTTCATAAATTCGTGTCATTCAGGACTAAAGATTTCTCTTTGAAAAATAGGTATTTAATTCTATCTTATTCTTATATGTTGTCTGATTATTGTAGCTACTTGATCACGCGTTAAATGGCTTAGTCGTGCAATTCGGCTTGGCTCAATAGTCGGTTCACCAACTTTTGTGCTGGATCAATAAGTTTCACGACATATTTTGATAACAATAGGTTTTGACAGTGAGTTCTATGATTCAATGTTTAATGAAGTACTAGACAGTGAATCAAATGACTCGCTGCTATCTAAATTGGTGATATGGGTTTTTGACACGTAACATTTGAAGGGATTTCGAGAGGGAGCGATAAAAAATCAAGGTTTATCGTTATATAATCATGTTATTATTTTTTCGAAGGAAAAAAGCATAAAAAGTAGATTTTCATTTTTAACAAAATTCCTCGTGATTTGAAATACATGAACTTGGATTCCCTATATTTTTTTAGTTTCGAAATTCTTAAAAGCGGTAGAAAAAGAAAAAAATACGAGACGCGTTAGTACTGTTTAATATGATTAAGGGGTTGTTTGATAAAGATTTTATTAAAAATTTAATGGACTTTGATAAACGTTGATGAAATGTGTTGTTGAAAAGTTGATGAAATTTATGTGTGTAGTTAATATTGAAATTTGACAAATTAAATGAAATAAATTCGTATTCAATCTTGTCTAGTACAAAAAAACCCATGTAATAATTGAAATTCATCTCATTCCAATTTTTCTCCCCTTTATGTCTAAATCATAATTTTAGAGCTCAATTAAAATATCTGGAAAAGGATATGACATGAAATGTGACAATCTTGCCGTGTCGTGTGTTAGTTCATTCCATTCAATAAAAAGAAAAAAAGTCATGATCACAGGGAATTCTTGACGGAATTTCTTCAGATGCTATTGTGACAACACATGATTGACCTTTTGTGTTCCTATCTTCCAATCAATTCTCGTCATGTGTCGTCTGTAAAAGTTTTCTGTCAATTTTTTGGGTAGCATGATTGCAATAATAAAGTGCATGCCATAAAATATTCCAAAAAGCGAATATTTACCGTTGGCGATTGGCGAGGATAAAATCGCCATTTTAAGTACGGGAAAAGACTTCGACAGGTGTGTATAACTGTCCCCTTTTTGTGTCTCTTGCACCCACGTTTCTCAAGTATCCCCTCTTCTCTCAATAAATTCTCAATTTAACCCAATTTTGATTAACTAATTGTATAATGTTGATGGAGAACGTATGGTTAAAAATGACAAAGGTTAAAACAATTTAACATGAAAAAAAAAATATAACGGGAAAATAAGTAGAGAGAAATAGAGACTTTTGAGTTACTACTGGGTGATTGATTCCAGCAATGGATTTTCATGCTAAAACCATTACTTTTCTTCCTTCATTATTATTGATTTTATCTCATTCTCTCCTTCGATTCTTCTTCATTGAACTCCTCCACACAAATCTCAGTTTTTATATATACAATTTTCTTGCATTACTGTCTCGAATCTTGACTCATCTCTCTCTGGTGGTTGAGGTTTGACTTCTGGAAACTCCTCGTGAACCTTTCAGACTAATCCTGGTAAGTGCAAAATTGTGGCAAGTTATTTCATGTGTATGGATCAGAAAATGTGAATTCTTCTATATTTGTCATGTAGTTTGCTTCATGTCTGAATTTGGGCTCTATGGATTCATTTCATTAATTACACATACGGAAATAATTGTGTAGTCTTGAGATTATTGTTGAACTTCAAGTGCTTCAATTTCACATGCACTGCACCGTTATGATTTGCAGAAGACATGAAATTGTTACATCATGTGATGAGTTGTCTACTTATTTATCTTTTTATTTTTGATCTTTCATCTTTCCTTGTCTTTTCTGAATCTATTATTAGATTTTTACCAGATCAATCTCCCTTTTTATACAGTGAAAGTTGCTTTATTTTGTCATGGTAAAAGTGGAAATTGCTTTAGATTACCATAATTGGAATACACAATAATTTTCATAATTCCAATTGATTGCGCTATCATGGACAATCTGAAAAAATGCCAATGGTACAAATAGCTTGATTTGAGTCAATAGATTAACCGCTGTATAAAATAGAATGATTTCAAGAAGCATGATGTGTTAATTCTATTGTGCATTTCTTCTTTATTTCATTGTCGAAAAGATCTGCAATGTATTAATTCCCAAACACTTAAATTCCTGACTGCAGGCAGTAGACTGTCTTGGAATCTCTCATTCTTTGGTCAGTGAGATAGAGATGCATTCAGTTTCATGGTGTATTATATATAGATATTTCATCGAGTACAATACGGCTTTTTTCGATGAATACTTCTTGGCGTATGGGAAACTCGTTACACCTTGACGTTGATGAGGACAGAATGTCTAGGAAAGTAGTTAAACATAAGAGACTTGATGATGGTAAGTGTTACCTGTGTTAAGATGTAGGGGGAAGCAACTAGGAATTACTAAGATATGGTTAATCATGCATGCAATACTTCAAATGCAAGAATTCCAAAGTCAATCTTTAGTTGTGTTGTCTTTTCAACAATGTTTATACTTTGCCTATGGTTAAGCTTGAGATCGAACTGCAGAATGAAACAAGTTTCTTTCTTTTACAGAAGCCGTTATTTGTCTAAATAATGTTACTTGAGCTCAGTGGATCCCAGTTATTTGAATGTATATTCATGACTCTCATCCCTACTTAGTTGTCGGAAATGACTTGTTCTCATGATATTTATGTGTAGCATAGATGGATCACTAAACATAACACCATGTTGGTTGAAGTAAGAAAAGGGAGATCTATGTGTTCTATTTATTATGCTTTTCCTCCCCACTAACCAGAAATAAAGTATTGCTCTTTGTTTAACAACTCTTCAGGCCTGGAGGCTCCTCGAAACAGTTTGGAGATACCTTTAGAAACTTCCTACGGCTTGTCTACTGGGAGAGAGAGTATTCCGGTAACAACGTAATGCCTTGTTTTGGTTGCTTTGACTGTAGAAGTTTATCACTCTGATGAGTGGGTTTCTTCACCTTCCATCCTACAAGCTTATGGATCAGAAGTTTTCCCTTGTTTTAAACCACATATCTTATACAATTGTTTTCAGAGTTGAAAATATATACAAATGCGGGCTTTTGTTTTTCTTATCAATTTTGTTGGTGAAGTTTTCATGGTCACGGTTCCTACACGCGTTTTGATAATCAGACTTTTCATCTTGCCTTGTTAGACGGGATCATTTTCTTTTCTTTGTCTAACCTATTCTAGTTTCAACTCCTATGACTTTAAACCCACACTATAATTTTGTAAGTGTTTAGAAGCTTCTCAATTTTGTACATTCTCTCCATGATGATTCACAAGTTGCTACATTTATTCAGTATGCTTATCACAAGAAAAAGGAATCTGAGAACTGCTATTCCACTGAGAAATCAACGAAGAAGTTAATCAGTGAAGAGATTTCTAAAAGAAAAAACGCCAGACAAAATGCACCAAGCATAGTGGCTCGTCTAATGGGCATTGATATGTTACCATTTAATTCAAAACCAGCATCAAAGGTTGTGGACATAAAGAATGAGACTCCAGAAAGCAACTTCTTGAAAAAGCAATGGTCAGGAAAGGGCTCAGTTGGTCGTGTCCCCTTTACCTCAAATTCCTCCCTGGACATAGACTTTGGTTGCTTTGATGATAGTATAAACAGAGATCCTGATCAACTCAGTTGCATGAGGTCGAACAGGCGTAAAACCCGAGAACATCCTCAAGAGGAGGAACTACAGAAGTTCAAGAAAGAATTTGAAGCATGGCAAGCTGCACGGTTTAAGGAATGTTCAAAGATTGTGGAATTAGGCAGTTCTCCAAGCCAGTTGATTGCACAAGAGAACCTCAACAGAGAAAAAATGGTTCTTTATGCAAATTCTGATAGAGCCCTGGCTAGTGAGAGACAGATGGAACCAAAGGATCTTGCTGCAATACCAAGTTTGCAAGATAATGGTACTTTAAAAAGTTGCAAAAATGAGAGTGAATATTTTGCAGCTGAGCAGAAGGGGTCTCCATATTCAAGAAGAATGTCAAGAACAGATTTTAAGGCATCTCCTCTTGTGAATTCTTGTCAGAAACTTGATATTGTTTCTGCCCCCACCAAAATTGTGATTTTGAGGCCTGGTTTAGGTCCGGACAGGACGTGCAGTGGCAAAGATTCATGGAACAGTACTCCCTGCACATCAGGAGAGAGAGGGAGTATAAACGATTTGCTTGAGGAAGTGAAGGAAAGGCTAAAGTCTGAGCTTCAAGGTAAAAGCCCTAAAAGGAACACAACAGTTAGGGGAAGAGGCACTGAGACCCCTTATCGGGAAAAACAATCAGAACCAAAACAAATAGCTCAATGTATAGCACAACAGGTCAGAGAAAGTGTCACGACGGACATTGGGATGAATTTACTTTGCTCAGAATCTACAAGATCTTATAGAAGTGAAATTCAGTTAAACGGAACTGGTTCTCCTGAGTTCCAAAACGGGGATACAAGGAGATTCTTGGCAGAGAGGTTGAGAAATGTTCCAATGGTTTCCCATAATAGGTCAAGATCATCAACATCAGATTATGAAAAGGGCAGAGCTGAACATTCAAGATATATCTGGAGTGGAAATAGAATGAACTATCATTCTGGCGTTAAGAATGAGCCTGAAAAGCAAAGTAGGTCTTTTGGACAGGAGCTCGATGATGTAATGCTCCATAAGGAACTGTCTCCTGGGAACCTCGTTAGATCTTTGTCAGCCCCAGTATCAGGAACATCATTTGGAAAGCTCCTTCTGAAGGATCGACATATACCGACTGGGGCTCAAATCAGGAGGAAGCATGAAGTTGTTGAAAACGTTTCAATGAACATGAGGAAACGGAAGAAGGAAAAGTTCATTATTAAAAAAAAGGTTTCAGGCTTT
>CAIGRR010310656.1:0-22368 GCA_903798365.1 Fraxinus sp. 1973-6204 | reverse complement strand
TGTTCGGACTCGGGTATCGAGTACGTATGTAAGTGTTGGATCTTTTATTTTTTAAAATGTAGGATATGAGATATGGTTAAAAATAGTCTAAATTTTGGACATGGGTACTTGGTTACACCTTTCAAATTTCAATTCCCCCCCTCCCGCCAAAAAAAAAAAATTCATATGTAAAAAGTTAAGTAATAATTAAGTTGCAAATTATTGAAAGATATAATATAACTTTTGTGAATGTTTACCCTAGTCGCGTCTTCCGATTCCCGTGAGTGCTTCAGAAGTTCATCCTCTCCTGCCTGGCTGCCCCTGGTCTCACAAACTGCAGACGATTTAAAATTTGAATCAGTCTACTTTTGGTATGGATCCCGCTTCTCTTCCTCCAGTTACTGTTCCTGCCGTGTCGGCTTGAAATTTGAAGGATCCGCCCCATATTTCATACCCATATCCTTGTTGTGTCGTGTCGTGTCGTATCGACATGGGTACATCGTTCGAATGCTAAGTCCGAGCATCATAGGGAATCTTCCTATTCAAAACTAAATTTTTTTGCCATACATCTCCAAGATCACTTAAGTTTGATTTGTTTCTTCTTATACTGTATCTGTGATTGATGTTATTATACAGTGGATGAAAATCTCCTATGACTTGTGAGCAGTTAATAGCTTACTGAAGGTTATCTACGGTTTAGTATCCTGATAGTGAAAATATGTTGCTTGCTTCAGCAACCATGATTTCTCTACCAAGGGACTATTGATTTATGAAACTGTGAAGATTTCTTGAGTCAGTATTAATGAATTTGGAATAGCAGTTAATATCATACTGAAGGTCATCCTCTATCCACAGTTTAGTATCCTGATAGTGAAAATATGATGCTTGCTCCAGCAACCATGATTTCTCTACCAAGGGATTATTGATTTATGAAACTGTGAAGATTTCTCGACTCAGTATTCATGAATTTGGAATATTATCATATATTTATTGCTTGTCTTAAATTACATTGCAAATGCCATGCACAACTTTAATATGATTGCAGTTTTTAATGTAGAAGGTCAATAATAAATTATGGGTGTGTTTGAGCCACATTATTTTGGAAGAATGTATTCTAGATTAGTAGATTGATGGAGAATGTATGGTTAAAAAAGAAAGAAAAGTTATTGATGTGATGAAAAATGTTATTTTATTGAAGAATGTAGGGTTGAAAATGAGTAGAATGTATGGTTTCAGATGAAATCGTTACCAGACACACCCTTAATGCTTGTCTTAAATTACATTGCAAATGCCATGCACAACTTTTATATGATTGCAGTTTTTAATGTAGAAGGTCAATAATAAATTATGGGTGTGTTTGAGCCATATTATTTTGGAAGAATGTATTCTAGACTAGTAGATTGATGGAGAATGTGTAGTTGAGAAAGAAGGAAAAATTATTGATGTGATGAAAAATATCATTTTATTGAAAAATGTGTGGTTGAAAATGAGAAGAAGAATGAGAATGAAAATCTTAGTATGTACCAAACGGGGGCTATATATGCAGAGGAACTTCACTCATCAACTGATAAATTGCTCGTCTCCCTCCATATCTTACTTTAAATTATTTTACTTCTTAACACTAATAAATAATGTGAAGTTATGTTCACAATTGTGAATGGACTTCCTTCTCCCCCATAAACTACCTTCCTTTAAATTTCTTGAAATTACGTTGCATGCTTTTTCAGATATGAAAGGCATTTCAAATGATATTTTTTGCCATTCTTACAATTTATCAATTAAATAATTTATTATATTCCCTAAACCCTCAAGTGAATTAGCGCTTGTCTGGATCTCCACACCGAAAGATTTATTCACCAATAAGCATACTTTCTGCATTCCCTTGTCAAATTGAACTGTACCCATTGACACGGCACAAGAAAAGCTTACCAACTTTCTTTTTTACTTGCATTTTCGTGACAACTTGTGCAGACATTTCACCACTTATAGACAACTATTACTGTCATCATTAAATCACAATTCATGTCCAATAGAACATCAGCCCTAGATCATAGTTAAAAACAAAGAGACAAAAATAGAGAAGAAAATCGAAGATTAGTGGCATCTCCAAGCCTTGGAATACAAGAACACCATGACCATCGTCTCCCCTTCACTGCAGAACCTACCAAATTTCTTCTGTTCATTTCCTGTAATATTATATTCGAAGAATTAAAAGGAGAAAGAAAAGAGATTCCTAAACCATTGCCATCCCCATCAAGAGCCGTGGAGTTCCTATGCAGTCTGTAACCTCCCAGACTACCACTTCTACTGTAATTTCCACTCCCAAATACATGGTAGAGCCACCACCCTCACCATGAAACCCCAACCATGGACAGAAACTTGGTTTCATATTCCGTTCATGTCCAGTATCCCATTTGGCAATGTGCTAGCTTGGTATGCGAACTTCCCTTTAGTCAAGTGCCTTATGTTTATGTTTTTGTGGTTCTTTTATGTGTTTATGCTATGCTATTTTAAGTGCTAGTAGTCAGTGGAAACTGATTCTCTGTTGTTAGTTATCTTTCACTTTCAAGAGAATATAGATGTGCAACAATGAATTGCCGCGTTTAGTTAGTAAGCCTGTGCTTGGGATATGGAATTTACATTATATTGTGACCTCTTCATCTGAAAGCCCTTTTTCGTCACTTTTTTTGGCTTTAAAATCCCATGCTAGCCCCCTCTTATGTGATACCTCTGCCTTAGATTGTAGAACACCGCCGTAGAAAAGTTGCGAAATATTGTCTCGAAATTGCTTCTCTTGAAATTTATCATGTTCTCAATGGCCGCTTGAACTTTATTGTCCATTACATTGTTTTTTGGTTAACACTCAAAATCAGGCTGAGATTCTAAATATAGAACCTTTATTCTTGTGCTCACTGAATGAAATCCTAGATTACTTACGAACTGTAAAATTTGCTTCTACCCTGCCTTTGTTGGGGTCAAGACAGAGTACTATGATCACATACTCGTTGACGATGGCCATATAATGATTCTTGATAAAATGAATGCAGGTTAGATTTGTATGTAATATTATGCATCAACTTGATTTTTCCATTGACTTCATTTTAGGAGTACGATATTGCAAGTGATAACAGCAAGAATTCAAGGGATAGATTGGCTCGACAAAAGCAGAATCTTCGGCGTCGATTGGGTCAGTGTTCCATCAAGTTTTACTACTGAGTTTCTTTATACTGTCAATGAATTAGCAATCAACGGTACTATATGTTGCTCTATGATGATGTATCACTCTGATACCTTGAATACTATTGTGATTGACTAAATCAGTCATTGATAACTGATTCTTCAGCTGGAAGATTGTTAACATGTTGCATACTTGGAATTGGCAAACTCGTCTACAGTGTGAATTAGTGAAATTTTATGAGGAAAACAATGCATATGGTTCTGGTCAGCCTAATTATTTAAATTCAATATGTTTTTCCTGGAACGTGCTGCACATGGTATAAGTGGAATTCTAGTCATGAGCGATATCTATTATCTGTACATGCCTTTTTAGGTCTCTCATTGTATTCTCTAATTCATCTCATAAATTTGAAGAATTTCACATTTGCAAATATGAGATTACCTGGAGTTTATCTCTCTCTTTTCCACCTACGAGCTGTATTATACACTTTGCTACATGGATATGGGCATATGACCTGATGGTTATATTGTATACATGCATTATTTCATTCAAGGTGACGCCCTTACTGATTTCTATTCCAGCTGACTAAAATTGAGATTAGTAGCACTTAAATGGTGATTGTTGATCTTTTATTTCCTATGTTTGTTAGTTCTTCTATGCTTGCATGCTCTTTTTTCCTAGTTTTCCTCAATGGAGATCCTAAAGTGCATAGCCGTAAGACACGGAACTTTTTGTAAATATATGATAATTTTCTTATACAGGGTTAGATGTGTGCGAGCAGTTCATGGATGTCAATGATATGATAAGAGATGAAGACCTTCTTGTGCACAAAATTAATTCCTCTGGCAATGGAGTTTCCCTTCAGTATTTTTCATCCAGGCCTCTCCGTAATATCCAGCAACTTGTTACAAACATGGTTCCTGCCTCCAGGTCTTGGAGGCCTAGTGCCAGGGAACTAAATCTCTTGAAACGTAAAGCAAAAAATAATTCAAAGGAACAAAAGAAGGGGTGGTCAAAGGATGGAGATGCAGAGATACCACAATCACAAGATATGGTTCCTCCAAAGGGAAGCACGTCTATAGACTC
Source organism: Fraxinus sp. 1973-6204 (assembly GCA_903798365.1). Lineage (NCBI taxonomy): Eukaryota > Viridiplantae > Streptophyta > Magnoliopsida > Lamiales > Oleaceae > Fraxinus > Fraxinus sp. 1973-6204. Next base: position 18,125 of record CAIGRR010310656.1, on the reverse strand, counting down.
CCCGAGCTCGCATAAGGTACATAAACATTTCCCTGATTATTAGGCTCCATAGCGTCGCCAAATAATCTGATGTCTGAAGATTCATTCATGCGTTTTCTGTGTGAAGAACTTTCAGTAATGAACATGTAGAAGCACAAAGTTTGAGATATGAATATATTTAGTGGGCTAGTTACTCCTGTCTTTCATGATAGCAGCAGTTTGTTTATGTTTATCAAACATTAGCTAGTTACACTGTTTACTTGGGTGCATTCCCTCTACTGTGCAAAAAAAAAAAAAAAAAGTCTCTGAAGGCTTGTTCATCCTTTTTTAGCACACATCTGTAGTGCCCACTTGTGTATATGCATGTTAGCATTGTTTACGAATTACGATTTGATGGATTAAACTTGCCTTAGATTCAGATAGTCAGGGTTCAAACCTACACGTGTTTTGTAGAGATCCACTAATTTGAGTACATTCATCACTTCACAAATATAGTTTTTTATGAAGCTCTCATTTATGGAGATGCTGATGCAGTGTTTCTTCTTGATTTTACTCTCATGTATATTTTGTTTATATATCTTTGTAAAAGTTCTGAATATTCCATACATTTGGTACTTTAAATTTGCTGAATAATCTTTCATCATGAATAATAATGCGTATACGGGATGATTTTATTTTTTTTGGCTGCTGTATTTGATTTCTTTTTCTATGTTGATGTTAAGATATGAATCGTATTTTTGTTGCCTTAAATTTTACTTTCTTATCTGTTCCTTCTAATGCAAAAGTTTTAACTACTTTTTGATGCAGCAACTTGCAGATGGTGTTTCTGATGAAGACATCTTAGAGAATGATGGAGATGGGGGATGGCCTTTTCAATGTTTGGTTGAACAACTCCTTGTTGATATGTTTGACCCGGGTAGTTACTATTTTTGACTTTCCTGCATTTGAATTTTTTCATAATTCTGAGATTAATTTCTCTAATTTTGTATTCTCAGTTTGGGAGGTTCGTCATGGCAGTATCATGGCCCTGAGAGAGATATTGACCTATCAAGGAGCTAGTGCAGGAATTTTGACGGAAATGAGCTGCAAGGCGTCTTCAATTTCACATTTGAAAGTTGAAGATGATGAAAATACAGTGAAGAGAGAGAGGGAACTCGATTTGAACCTACATGTTTCGGTGGAAGAGTTGGAGCCAGTTTTGAAGAGAACAAAGTTGGAAAATGTTTCATGTCCAGATACTGATATAACAACCTCTGCCTCTAGTGATGGAGATATGGGCATTTTTACAAAAGTTGAAGATGGAGGAAACATGCCTCTTATGCAACTAAATGTGGAAACTAATGTTAGTTCCATTAAGATGGAATCTGAACCTCATATTCATAGTGCATGCCATTCTAATGTTCATCTGACTGAGGAAAAGATTTGTACTGAAGAAAAGGATTCAATGCAGAAGAAGAACGTACTCGAAAATTTCGCTGAAAATGCTGAGCTTATGAACTTGGTTAAAATGGCTAGAAATTCCTGGATGAGAAATTCTGAATTTCTTCAAGATTGTGCGATTCGTTTCTTGTGTGTCTTGTCCTTGGACCGGTATGATCTTGTTTAAAAATATAAATCCACTTACGAAAAAAGATATTTTCTTACTTTGGATTTGTCATATTATGGTAACTTTCAATTTATAACTGAAATAACCATGTTCAGACGGGTGTCATCTTACATTCAGCATTTTATTGATTCTTGAGAGATAATCATAACAATGAAGTTTTACTATAGACAGTATCTCCTTGTACTTTGTCTAATCTGTTGTTGATTTTCTTCTATCTGTACAGTTTTGGAGATTATGTCTCTGATCAGGTTGTTGCACCAGTCAGGGAAACCTGTGCGCAAGCTTTGGGTGCTGTGCTCAAGTACATGCACCCTACATCAGTTAAAGAGACATTGAATATTTTGTTGCTGATGCAGGTAAATATTGATGGAAAGTTTTTCACACAATAGAAGAGACACGGCCTTTTGAGGATAACTTGTTCTTTGGTTGCAAAATCTTTTGATTAGCACTTTGATTTTTTCAGCTTAGACCAGAATGGGAGATCCGTCATGGGAGTCTTTTGGGCATTAAATATTTAATTGCCGTGCGACAGGTACATTTTTGTTCGATGCGATAATTTTACTGATTTCTGTTCTTGTATTTGTTTATTGATTCTTATATGCAGTTATTCTGGTTCTGTTTACATTTTTGTCACTCACTACTTTGCTTTCCATTGTTGTGTTTTGATTACTTAGATTAACTCGTACTTTTTAATTGCACGGACTTTGATGCAGTATGATATTTGAATTGATTGCTTTGCAAAATATTTTGTGTGGTTCAATTTTGAAGCTCTTTACAGACGTCTATCGTTCTATTAAGCAATCTTGATTGTCTATATGGATGTTGATAAGGAAAACCTTGTTTGTTTTGAGATGGCAGGAGTCCTCTCTCTCATAACATATTTCAAGGCAGCTAAAAGAAAAAATTTCCCAAGTGTCATAGATTGTTGAATTAGAATTGTAATCATATTAACTTGACAGCCCGCTGACACATTTCTGCAATTGATGTATCTATTATATTTTTAGTGTTCCAAAACATAATTGTTGACAAGAGTCAAATGATAATTTTTCTTTCACTTCTGCATAGCTGAGATGGTCTTCATACTTAATTTCATAGAAAATATGGACTGGAGGAACATGCTTTGTTGAGAATTTGTTGGATACCTCATGTTTAAGGGTGTGTTTGATGGATATTATTGAGGAAAGAATGTATTTTAAATAGTGATGTGATAAGAAATATGTGGTTAAAGAGTAAGGAAACGTTATTGATGTGAAGAAAAATATTATTTTATTGAAAAATGTGTGGTTGAAAATGAGTTTTGAAAGAATGAGTACCAAAGAGGGGCTAAAATATCCTTATCAGCATTTAATATTGAAGTTATAGTTTGTCCTCTGTGGAAATGTGTCTAACCTCCAGAAATCACCTCTTTATTGGATGCAGTTCTTGCATGTCTCTTTGACCTTATGAGCCCTGGTGCCAAAGTGTTGGGCTGCTTCTTTGAGTGCTTCTCAAAGAAATATTGATGATAAAAGCTGATCTGTACTGTCTGTATTAGAGAGTTATATTTACACCTGTGCTGCAGTCTCGATTAAATGCTTGATGTTCCTTTTAGAGAATATCTTATTTCTGTAACTCCAAATACTTGGCTATCATTGCATTTGAATTCCTCTTATTTCAAAATGAGTGTCATATATTTGACTGAAATCAATCTTCTAGATGGATCTCTTGACTGTAATGGCATATGATTATAAACTGTTAAGAGGGGCCAGTACTCTCTGTCTCTCTAGCTTCAAGTTCTCTCTTGTTAATGAAAGTTGGAAGCAGTTTAAAAATTTCAAATTTGAGCCTATGCGATTAAGCACAATTCAGCTTATGATTTCTCTTTTGTGGATGCCCATTTTCTATGAAGTTTTCAAGTTATCTTCCGATTAACTACTCTAGTTGAATTTTCTTGATATGTTTCTTCGCCGTTTATACTTTCTTGTAGTTTCAGCATTCTGATGTTTTCTACTAACATCCCTTGTTAAAAACAGGAGATGCTCCATGAATTGCTTGACTATGTTCTTCCCGCATGTAAAACTGGGCTTGAAGATCCTGATGACGACGTAAGAGCAGTAGCTGCTGAGGCATTAATACCAACTGCAGCAGCAATTGTTTCTCTGAAGGGTCCAGTCTTGCACTCTATTGTTATGCTACTTTGGGACATTTTGCTTGACCTGGATGATCTTAGTCCATCTACCAGCAGGTACTTGTTTGACATCTTTTTCTCTGCTGTTTATCTTTTTCTTAATTATGGACTACTCTATCTTTGTACACCGTGTGTTGTGAATACCACTCTTTTCTTCTTCCTTCTTTTTGTTCAAGCTTTAATTTTATTAGCATTATTGTGTGATTTACTTTTGTTTTTTATTGCATTATTAGTAAATTATTGTCTGTCTCGTTCTTGTTTACCTCGGATAAATGAGCACCATTTATTACTGGTCTTGTTCTGTGTCTAATAGCTGGCAATCGAGTTGATGGGTCTACGACGACTTTCAATTAACTGTTTTGCTGCGTAGGCTCAAGGGCAATATATATTGAATATCAAATTTTTTTCTTATCACTAATTAGGCACCTTCTGATTGTTACCTTGATAGTCTCTCAGTTGTCATATATGAACGCTTCTGCAAGTTTTGTTCTTAGAGATAGAGAGAAGGATTAAATAGAACTTTCAATAATCAATAAGCTCCAGATTAATTTTGACTTGAGAAGGAATTGGGGTTTATGACTAAACTTTTGCAGGAATCTTTTGGGACTGTTTTAATAAATGTCTCATCGACAGTTGGGTTTAAGGAGGCCTTTGATATTTATTGACTATTGAGATAACCCAATATGTCCATTTTATCGAGATGTATTTTAAGATCTACTGTTTGGTTTTCTGGTGCTAGATTGTTCGACACATTGCAAATTATTTGAGACTCACTACGTTTAAAATATGCATAAATAGTTCTTTTTCTGTTTTCTCCCATGTTACTAGTGTTCCATTCCTTTTTAGATGTCTTACTTTAATTGTTGGTGAAGCATTCATCTATGTCCTTTTAGAAATTACCCTCAAGGTCTTGCAATCAGATTATTTATATGCTACACAATATCAACAGCTTATCTTTGTATTGCTGTTGTTTTGTCTCCCTTGATCGGAAACTTTGTTTACTGGATACAAAATTTCAGCTTACAGAAAATTGGACATTGAAGTTGTTATGGAGCTGCGCTGCTGAAAACTTGAAATTCTCATTGTTTAGAATAATATTTGTTGCAATTTTCAGTATATGTTGGGTATTGAACTATTACTTTAGATTTTCGGTTGGATGGGTTGGTTCTAGATTGCAAAAGGCCCTTATTTTTTGTGCCTCCAGTCTGACAATTGTTATAATTTTGTACGTCAAAGATTTTTTATGAATGTTTCTTGATATGTCTCTATTATGTTGCAGTGTAATGAATCTGTTGGCAGAAATTTATTCTCAGGAGGAGATGATTCCAAATTCTCATTGTTTAGAATAATATTTGTTGCAATTTTCAGTATATGTTGGGTATTGAACTATTACTTTAGATTTTCGGTTGGATGGGTTGGTTCTAGATTGCAAAAGGCCCTTATTTTTTGTGCCTCCAGTCTGACAATTGTTATAATTTTGTACGTCAAAGATTTTTTATGAATGTTTCTTGATATGTCTCTATTATGTTGCAGTGTAATGAATCTGTTGGCAGAAATTTATTCTCAGGAGGAGATGATTCCAAAGACGTTTGGAACCTTGGGAGAGAAATTGGAATTGGATCTTAATGAAATTGGTCAAATGGATGATCTTGGAGAAGGAATAAGTTCTCTTGAAAATCCATATATGTTATCAACCCTTGCACCAAGGCTATGGCCGTTTATGAGACATAGTATCAGTTCAGTTCGTTTATCTGCTATTCGCACATTGGTAGTTCCCTTTCGTTCTTATTGCTTTTTGTTTGATTTGTGCTCAGTTGTAACTGTTTGCTTGTCATTTTTCCAGAATTTTGTGTTAATGGTATAAGGGGTTTTTTATCTTGTTGCTTTGTATGCAGTGACTTAGTCTGAGTATCTGTTTTTATTCATTAACCCAGACAAAAGTAAAACTGAAGCAAATGAGAATTCCCTTGCAGGAACGTTTGCTTGAAGCTGGTCATAAGAAAAGTATTGCTGATGCATCTAGCTCATTATGGCCTTCATTTATAGTTGGCGATACCCTCAGGATTGTTTTCCAGAACTTGCTGCTTGAGTCAAATGAGGAAATTCTGCGGTGCTCAGAGAGGGTTTGGAAAATCTTGCTCCTGGTATGTTTCTTACTGCATCAGTGTATTGTTTTCTGAAAAATTGATCACTGCTTAGATATTGTTTTAAGTAATAGTATCCTTGAGGAACTGACCTAGTAACTAAAGGATTGCACTATGATGCGCCAATATGAACACGTGTTGGACACGTCGATACGCGATTTTTAAAAAAATACTGACACAAACATGTTGATTAAATTCTTTAAAATTCTTCATTTATTTAGTATAAATTTAGTTTTATATTTGCTATTAATTTTCTTGTTGAAATCTTTTAAATATGAGTACCTATTTGTTATTTAACTTTGAGTTAAAAATATATAATATATCTTATAAAGATAGAAAAGTGTCTGATTGTCGGTATCCAACACGTGTACGACATGTGTTAATACAAACACACTACCCTAATTGAAGTGTTCATGCAACACAGGGATTACACTTAAGCTTCATATTTTTAGTGAAACTACCTGCTTGCTGAATCTTACATATCCTAAAAGGATCCGAGACAGTAACTAAAGGATCCTGGATCACTCTCAAGCTTCATATGTGGTGAAACTATCTGCTTGCCGAATCTAACAGTAATTGTGTTTTATGATCTCCCAGTTTTTTTTGAGCATATAATTTGTTCAATACTTCTGGTAATTTCTTTTACCTTAGATGATAATAGTATCATATTGAAGTAAAAATTTGATGATGCATTGTCAGAAATTTCTTTGGTTATTAGGTTGCTAAAACACTCGTTTGAATATTTTCTGGTGTGGATTCTACTTTTGGTTAAGAATTATCGCTAAAGATACTCATTTAACCAATAATCAATTTTTTTCTTGCTTCACTGCTAAAATGCTCTTTGAAATGCTGTCAGTGCCAAGCAGAGGACTTGGATAGTGCTGCAAAATTGTACTTTTCTTCTTGGATGGAGCTTGCAACTACTCCATATGGCTCACCGCTGGATGCTACAAAAATGTTTTGGCCTGCTGCCTTGCCTCGTAAAAGCCACTTCAAAGCTGCAGCTAAAATGAGAGCTGTCAATCTTGAAAATGATTATTACAAAGGCAAACTTTTAGAATCCACCGAAGGTGCCTCAACAGAGAAAAATGGAGATTCTTCTACCAATCCTGGTAAGATAGTTGTTGGTGCTGATGTGGATATTTCGGTAACTTATACAAGAGTAGTTACTGCAACAGCTTTGGGCATTATGGCTTCTAAGTTAAATGGGGCATCCTTACAATGTGTGGTTGATTCGTTATGGAAAGGACTCACATCTCTATCTGGAGTCCATCGTCAGGTATACTTCTTGAGTAAAGAACATAGTCAATTGTGCATATGCTTTTCATATTCTAGAATGTGCTTGGTTAACGTGTTTATATTAATTGTTGAATATCCCAGGTGGCTTCTATGGTTCTTATATCTTGGTTCAAAGAATTAAAAGATCATTTGAAGTCCGATGAAGTTATTGCTAGTATTTCAAGTAACTTCAGGAACTGCTTACTAGATTTGTTAGCTTGCACTAATCCTGCATTTCCTACAAAAAATTCGCTTCTACCTTATGCTGAACTTTCAAGAACGTATACTAAAATGCGGAATGAGGCCAGCCAGTTGTATAATGTGACAGAGGCATCTGGCATGTGTAACGATATTTTGTCATCTATCAAAGTTGATTTTGAGAATTTGACTGCAGATGATGCAATTAATTTTTCCTCGCAACTTTTGTTTGTAAGTACTGAGGCATCTGGGCCTGAATCTAATGAAAGGAATGTATGCGAAGAGTTGGAGTCCTTGAAACAAAATTTTTTGACAACTGCTGGATATCTGAAATGTGTTCAGGTATGCTTGAGAAGCAGTATAGAAGTGGATAATAAATTCATGTTGTTGTCTTTTAGTTCACTTTACACAATTTTTTTTCTTTTTATTTGACGTCGCAGATCACCTTTTTTTGAGGTTATAGTTGTTATGACATCTATTCTATTGCTATATGCGAATACTCTTTTTGGGTTGTCCTAATGTTTACATCACCGAATATGGGTAATTCGCAGAATAATTTGCACCTTACGGTCTCAGCTTTATTGGCTGCTGCAATTGTTTGGATGTCAGAGCTTCCCTCAAAACTTAATCCAATTATTTTACCTTTGATGGCTTCTGTCAAAAGAGAACAGGTAACATAATCAAAGCTGTGATATGTTTCTGTGTGGAAGCACCTAAATTTAGCATTCATTTTGTTTGACATCATTTCTGTAGGATGAAATACTGCAAAATAAGGCAGCTGAAGGTCTGGCGGAGCTTATATATCACTGCATTGAACGCAAACCTAGTCCAAATGACAAGCTAATTAAGAACCTTTGTTCTTTGACATGTATGGATCCTCGTGAAACTCCTCAAGCTGGAATCTTAAGTTCTGTTGAGGTAATTGAAGACCAAGATCTTCTGTCCTTTGGAAGTAGTAGCAGTAGACAAAAGTCAAAGGTTAATATGCTTTCCCCTGGTGAAGACCGATCAAGGGTTGAGGGCTTCATTAGCAGACGTGGATCTGAACTTGCTTTGAAACATTTATGTGTGAAGTTCGGTGGTTCATTGTTTGAGAAACTTCCAAAGATATGGCATTGTCTTGTGGAATTCCTTAAGCCTTGTACTATTGAAGGTCTGATGGCAGAAGATGAAAATCTGATAGATCAATCTATTGATTCCATCAAAGATCCTCAGATTTTAATAAACAATATTCAGGTAAGAGCTTTGAACTTATACGATGGTACCTTCTGGCTTGTACATGCTATATCATTTCCTGAAGTGTCAAATATATTTACTCATTCAAAGAAAATTATTAATGTTTTTGTAATGTTGTGAGCATTGACATGGGGATTAGGCGATTCTGTAGCCCTGGAAAATGAGTTGAAAACATAAAATAACCTCCCTGCAAGTTTGAGGTTATTTATACGCAGTCTGACTTAGGTGTTTCACATGCTGAGAGTGCTCTGAAGAGATACTCATTTTTTATTTTTTATTTTTTTGAAATTTGACTCTGCCCACCTGCCGTTATCTATACTTCTCTTTTGATCATCATAGGCTGTTAATTGAAAACTTTTTGTTATATATTTTGAATGTTTTCCTCCCGTAGAATTATTCGCAGTGTTTGGTTAGATGGATTTTAAGCCTTACAGAAATATACGAGTTGGAGCCACATGGTGAGTAAATCATAATCAGGGTCATTCTGGATGGCCAATTCTGAGATGTCCATCACGTAAAAGTCACCGGGACTAAGCCTTTTGAGATTGACTTCCTGCGAAATGGCAACTTGACAATAGTTTATATATGACTAACAAATCATCTTGAGTTCAGCATTATATTCATATCTATTTTGCCTGATGTTAGCAAACTCCATCTGTTTTTCAAAATTTCATTTTAGCAAGCGCATTTAATGGAAGTCCATCTTTGTGATTGATTTTCTAATGCTTCTTTTACTCCAAAATTTTAATGCTTCTTGTTTTTCTACTCCCTTTGTCTTGAGGCAGGTAGTTCGTTCTATCGCTCCTTTATTGGATGAGACGCTGAGGCCAAAACTTCTCTCTCTTCTACCATGCATTTTCAGATGTGTCCGCCATTCTCATATTGCTGTAAGGTTATCTGCATCTAGATGTATCACAGCAATCGCCAAACCAATGACTCTGGATGTCATGGGTGCGGTCATTGAGAATGCTGTTCCAATGCTAGGAGATATGACATCTGTACATTGTAGACAAGGAGCTGGTATGCTTGTTAGTTTGCTTGTGCAGGGATTGGGATTGGAACTTGTCCCTTATGCTCCTTTGTTAGTTGTTCCTCTTCTGAAGTGCATGGGTGATTGTGATCATTCTGTCAGACAGAGTGTAACACATAGTTTTGCGGCCCTCGTACCTCTTCTCCCGCTAGCACGTGGCATTTCTCTGCCTGTTGGTTTGAGTGAACGTTTTTCTAGGAATAAAGAAGATGCTCAATTTTTGGAACAACTAGTTGACAACTCCCACATCGATGATTACAAACTCTCCTTTGAATTAAAAGTGACATTGAGAAGGTAATGGTCTATTGCACTATAAAGTTGAAATCTGCTATATAAAGATTTTGAGTTCAGTTCTGGCACTTCATTGCAATCCTTACCTTGCAATTAGTCTAAATTTTTGCCTTTTAAAATGTATATCTGATTTGCATAATTAATGATTCATTTCTTATAATGCAATCTCTCTCTCTCTACTCCTCTATCATACTTCTTCATTTGAGTAAGAATTATCTAGCCTCATTTGAGCACCTGTTTCTTATGAAAATATCCTTGGGCTTAATTTATTTTGTCATTATTCTTAATAAAGGATTTATACAATGGTACCTTCATAGCTCTCTTTTCCAAGTAATACGTGTTAGTGTGTTGCTATATTTCCTCTTTATGTCATGCAGTCTTTTTACTTTTTGTCACTGTTATACTTTTATTGCCCCATCATGGATTAAATCCATAATGACCTTGTTTCTTTATGACATATTTTGGAACAAAATGGAATTAAAGATGGTGGAAAAATATAAACCAACATTGATTCAAGGTGCTGTGGCATCTAAGGTTTGCATCTGTATTAAGAATTAAGTGAGATAATTGTTGATCTATCCTTGTTAATTGACATTCGCATTCGCATTTGAATTTCTTTTTTCATTTTTCTTTCCTTTTTTTTCTCCATTTCTTATCTTCATAGAAGCCATAATATAATATGGTTTGATCATTTCAACCAGTTCCCACCCTTCGTAACTATGATGCAATGTATGGTATTTTATAATTATACTTTTACTCTAATGTCTCCCTTTTATTTCATTTAATATGATAAAATGCAGCTTAATACCTTTTCTGGTTTCAGGTATCAACAGGAAGGCATAAACTGGCTAGCATTTTTAAAGCGATTTAACCTTCATGGCATCTTATGTGATGATATGGGTCTAGGTAAAACCCTTCAATCATCAGCAATCATGGCATCTGATATAGCAGAGCGCATTGCTGCAAGTAATGCTAATGATCTACCACCATCATTAATAGTGTGCCCATCAACGCTTGTTGGGCACTGGGTGTATGAGATAGAGAAGTTTATTGATTCTTCTCTTTTAACAACACTTCAATACATCGGTTCTGCTCAAGAGCGCTCGTCTCTTCAGCCACAATTTGACAAGCACAATGTTATTGTAACATCATACGATGTAGTCCGTAAAGATGTTGATTATCTCAGCCAGCTTTTCTGGAACTACTGCATTTTGGACGAGGGACATATTATAAGGAACTCAAAGTCCAAAGTCACAGGTGCAGTGAAACAATTGAAGGCTCAGCACCGTCTGATACTGAGTGGGACACCAATCCAGGTTCATTATCAATTTTAGCTTCAGTTGGCCAGAAATTAGTTTGTACTTTGCCTGACGAAACTTCTACCTCTAATTGCAGAATAACGTGTTGGATCTTTGGTCTCTTTTTGACTTTCTCATGCCAGGATTTCTTGGAACAGAAAGACAAGTACGTGATGTAGCCTATATTTCTTTTCGATCTTTTGTAATGGTGGTGGCGTTCTTATCCCCCCTTCCTCTCACAATAAAAAAATAAAAAAATAAAAAATGTACGCATTTATATGCATGCACCTATGTTTATAGAAATTTATTTATCATGATATACTTTCGGAAAATCTTTTGCTAAAATCTTTGTTAGACAAAGTGGAGCTGTGTGTAAACTCTATTCATCTCCCTGGGTTACACGGTTGTACTAGTATTGTTCATATAATACTCAGTCGGCAGTCGACTTCATATTACATAGTTTTGCTGTGAATGCTCATTATTAGAATATAAGAGAGCCAACAGTGTAAGAAATTTCCTTTTAAAATCTGATTGTAGAAGTGATGAGAAGTGTCTCCCTATCTTCATTGCTAGGACTCGATTTAAGACAAAATTTACATAAATGAATGTGCCCCTCTATAACAACTTAGCTTTTTGATGAGGTGGGTCAAAATGTTAACAAGCAAATGTCTTGACTTCAAGTTTTGCTGCAACCCATTTATGAAAATTGTGCACGTGCCAGGAAAAAGATGACTTTGGCTCACTCATGACTGGGCGTGTTGTATACAAACATAAATAAATAAATTTGTTCTCTCTCTAACAACCTAAGCTTTTAGATAAGGCGGTTTAACAAACACTTCGAGAAGTACTTGTTTTGTTTCAAGTGTTAGATCAGGAATCTAATGACAAACTTTGTTTCGTAAACAGTTTCAAGCCACTTATGGAAAACCACTGCTAGCTGCCAGGGATCCTAAATGTTCAGCTAAGGATGCTGAAGCTGGTGCACTTGCCATGGAAGCTCTGCACAAGCAGGTGTGTGATTCTAGTTTCATTCTTTGATTTTTTACCTATTGACATTTGGTTGTAGTTGTTCTTTATCAGACAATTTGGTTGGATTTTCCTCTGATAGGTTATGCCTTTTCTCTTACGCCGAACAAAAGATGAAGTATTGTCTGATTTACCAGAGAAGATCATTCAGGACAGATATTGTGACCTGAGTCCTGTACAGTTAAAATTGTACGAACAATTTTCTGGTTCACATGTTAGACAAGAAATCTCAAGTATGGTTAAGGTAAATGAAGATAAAGGAGAGGGACCCAGAGCATCTTCTCATGTTTTCCAGGTAAGATGGAAAGTTATTGTGAATTATGACCAAGCCATCATATTTTGTTGCCTGATGACTCTTCTCCTTGTTTTATGCCCTTCAATAGTTGTTAAAACTTCGTAGTCATCCATTGCTTGTCCTCGGTGAAACGATCCCAGAGTCACTCTTATTCCTGCTAGTTCCTGCATAGCTTCAGAACTCCATAAACTGCACCATTCGCCCAAACTTGTCGCCCTTCAGGAGATACTAGAAGAATGTGGAATAGGTGTCGAGGCATCAGGTTCTGAAGGCACCATTAGTGTTGTGCAGCATCGAGTTCTCATATTTGCACAACATAAGGTAACTTCTGCTTTATCCTTTTTGTTAAATAACTTTTTCTATTCTCTGTCGAGAGGGAATTCTTTAGATGCTTACTCTGCTACCATTATGAACATTATTAATATAGTACAGTGAGCTTTGCTCTGGCATGTAACTGCAACTATTTATGCAGGCCCTTTTGGACATTATTGAAAGAGATTTGTTTCACACCCATATGAAAAGGTGAGTGTTTCTTTCGTCTATATGCATCTCTATTTTATTGTGAAAGGAAAATAAACATTGATTCCTCCTTTACCTGTCTTATTATATTGTGGACACCATTAAGCTGCATTTAGTTCTCTTATAATATATTTCACTGTTCTTGTTGACACAAATAACCCTACTACCTTACCTATGACTATTGTTTTCATAGGAAGTGATGTTATTAGAGTCTGCTGTAATTGGCGTAGACTTTCTGCCTATAGAGAGACTTCTCCATTTATTTTGTGTGTTTCATTTAATGATATGTGCATATGCTTGAACTCAATTCTTGCTAAGAAATATCTTGAAAGAGGAGTTGTTTTTTGACATTATGTGACTTGACTGCTTTATTCTTATTTTGAAGCAGCGTCACATATTTGCGGTTGGATGGATCAGTTCAACCAGAGAAGCGCTTTGAAATTGTGAAGGCCTTCAACTCAGACCCCACAATTGATGTTCTTCTGCTCACAACTCATGGTATGACTGTTTAAGACAGCATTTAAATGATATACGTGTGACTCTATCTTATAGCTTAAGCAATTTGACTATGTGGTTCAACGTGACTACTATCAGTGTAGGCGCATGTCCAGAGTTCAATTCTCGTCACCACCAATTAAATGAAAATTTGCACGTGTCAAAATTTGGTGGGAAAAACTAATGAACTCTGCCTACACATGAGGAATGTTGAATACTATTTAAATGATGTACATATGGCACTAACTAACATCTTAAACTTTTAGATCAAGTGGTTCAACGACGACTTTATTTACAATTTTGCTTTATTGGCTTTTGGCCAACGTAAAAGTTTCTGGAACTTGAATCTCATAATTCATCATTGCAGTTGGTGGGCTTGGTTTGAACTTGACATCAGCAGATACCCTGGTTTTTATGGAGCATGACTGGAATCCCATGCGAGATCACCAGGTATGGACTGCTTTCATGGCTTGATCTGAAAATGTTAGGAACTTTTTCCAGTAAATGGTAGTTGTCTTGTTTATTTAACGCAAATTTATTAATGTAATATTTTGTGTTCACCTGCCGCATTTGTCAGATATATTTCTGGAATTGTTTTAAAAGTGCTATTAATCAAATATCAAAACCATTGATTTCCAGTCATTATTCTAAACAATTCCCATTCTAAAAGTCATTTTACTTGATCATTTCATCTTTGATTGATTAGAATTAATTCTAAAGATGGCCTCAAAGAAGTCTTTGACTGTATATTCTATGTAAGAGGCGTAGTCCTTATGGGTAGAATCCCTTACGCTGATGTGATGAAATAGTCACAAGAGAGAGAAGTTGCATCCGTGTCTGAGATTCACTTTTTGAGGAAGGCTAGTAGCCGTGTTAGTTTCATTCAATTGAACGAGTGACTTGTGTGTTTCTGACATACTTGCAGGCAATGGACAGAGCGCACAGGTTAGGTCAGCGGAAAGTCGTCAATGTTCACCGTCTCATCATGAGAGGCACCTTGGAAGAAAAAGTGATGAGCCTCCAAAAGTTCAAAGTGTCGATTGCTAATGCTGTCATCAATGCAGATAATGCAAGTATGAATACAATGAATACGGACCAGTTACTAGATCTATTTACATCTGCTGAAGGCAAAAAGGTATTTGCTTAGTTTCACCTTTTATTCTTTATTTGGTATTAATACTTTTTAACTTATCATGCGACTTCATCATATCGTAGACAGTTTCAGATTATGAACTACATTATTTAATCCCATTACTTTTAGACATTTCGAGTTATAAACATTCTGTATATATATGTTCTTTAGGGAAGAAGAAAATCAATACAGTCAGATGAAAGCTTTGATGGGGATAAAAAATTACCGGGCGGCAGCAAGGGACTTAAGGCCATACTTGGTGGACTAGAGGAGCTTTGGGATCAATCACAGTACACTGAAGAATATAATCTAAACCAGTTTTTAGCAAAGTTAAATGGCTGAATCAAGCATGGGATATTAGAAGCTCAAGAGATTGTTGATCAGAGTATGCAAAAATAATACAATCATGTGGAAGAGATTAAAGCTCCAGTAAGCTGCCCACAGTGTACAAAAGTGTATATTCGTCGCACTGCATCTCCAATTTTGGCGATTAGCGTAGTTGTCATTTCCCTTTATCTATTCATTTCTCCTTTTCTCTTTACGATCATTTTCGTACATGCATTATATGCAGGAGGCGATCCGTAGTTGGTTGAGAGTGAGCATGACTGGGGTCTGGGCCGGTGAATCCACATGTAGCTCAGGAAGGTGATAGAACATGTCAAGTTTTGAATATTGTATATACATTCAGATATTCCCGAGTTTTCAAAGCTATTCATATTGCAACACTACATTTCTTCTAAATTTTCGATGATCCTATGGAATAATGACCTGATTTGAGTTGTTATTCCGTTTATTTCTTATTAATTTTCACAAAGAGGAGGTGAATTATGGGATGGCTGGGAAGTAATGAAGAGTTTGTTAATAGTAGATAGAATTGTAGGCATGATGACCCAAAGAGCACGTTTGATTATAATCTTGGATGAGATTGAACTTTGTAATTAGAATATTATCTTTTTTAATATCGTTCAGCAAACGCTATACAATCTACTCTACCAACCGAGGTTGTCGATAAAGAAAGTAGAAACAACATTTTGATAGAAAAGTAATGAAGCAAAGCCATCACAACGCAGGAAGTCTGGCAATGAAACTGTTCTCTCTCTTCTAATAGTATACATAGTACATGAACTTATGGAAGCTAAATGCTAAAAATATGAAAAAAAGGGAAAAGAAAAATAATACATGAATAATGAATTACAATATCGAGATATCCTCGAACTTTTGAAATATTGTTAAAGAGTACTTTTTATTGCACTATACTTGTAAAAGTACTAGTGTTGTTTGGCATTCCGATGATTCCTCTCTCTTTTTCTGCATCTTCTGAAATAAATGTGTCTTTTATACGCGTCAACTCGATTCCTGCTAAAAAATTATGGGATAAAAAGTTGAACAAATAAAAATTAAAAGTATATAAAATGAAATTTGCTACATTTATTTTGGTAGTTCATTTGTTTTGTGATTCTTGTGTTAGAAAATGTTGTGGTCAATAAGCAATTACCAATGTAATAATCATTAGAAATAAATAAATACATGCCCAACTGCGCATGTAATTTTTCAATTCAATAGATAATTGACATTTTTCTTTTAAATTAGTTGACCGTTTAAAAAAATGTAGAAAACAAAAAAGAAGTTATAATATTTGAACATGAATTTACCTTAAATTAAACTTTCTGTATTATAAATTTCTTCTTTTATCTTTCTTCTTGGGTGCAATCCATTGATGAGCCATAAATAAACGAAAAAAAGAAAGAAGAATTGTATAAATGTGGTAAGTAGGAGAAAAAAAACTAAACATTTTTTAATTATACAAAGTAGTAAAATACCATTATTTACGAAACGTATGTAACCATATAGCTATAGTAACCGACGTACCCGCAGCGTTGTGGAACTGTCCAAGACAGTGTCTTAGACTCCTTTAATTTCGGTGGCATGTCCAAATATTTTGTCCAATCTTGGAGCAAAATCTTAAGATCATGAACTTTATTGTCCAAACCAACACAACAATTTGAATGCATGGTGCACACGAAATTTAAGTCTTTGCTGGGCTGACAGAATCCTCCAAAATAAGCTGTATCTAAAAACTTGATTTTCAACCCAATTTCACTTATAAAGGGATCATATTTAATCTTGTTAAGTACATCTTGATCATGTTTTCTTGGATAATTTTGTCTTGATTTGTACCAAAATTTGTAAAACTGGATTGTCTGATTACTTGATTTTACATAATTGAAACCTCCATTGGGTGCATTGTTTATGTCTAAAGGGTTGCCCAAAAAGTAGTCACATGCAATCTGGAAATCAGCGTCCAAATAAAAATGTGGAAATGGGTTTCGAAACCACATGATATCTGTATCCTGTATTCAAACAAAAATAATTATATACTAGAGTTTAGAAAGATCAAATGAGTAGCTAAATCTATTTAAACTTCAAACGAGTAATAATATACGAAGATTAGTGTTCTCAGTCGAGACAACATCCCGCGGGAGCATGTTTATAAGGGAAAAATACCCACTTCAATAAACAACTTGATGTACTTACTGTGAAAATGAAACTGTATCCCATGTCTAGAACAATTCGCAGAAAATCGATCCTTCTCCACATCATCTTCAAGTAGCCCGGTGACATGAAATGAGCCTCAACAGAGAAATCGATGCCGTTGGTTTTCAGGAAAAAACAATTTGGGTGTAATTCCAAACAACGAGCATAAGCCTTTTGATCCAAAGCAGCAACCACCAGATGCTTAAGAAGCCAAAGTGTTTGGTTCCCAATTCTAAAGCTCTCGAGAAAGAGATCAAATACGGAATTTGGTTCAGCCCATGCTTCATTTAGAGTTGTTATAAGTACAGTTTTGTTTGGCATTGCTGCCCTTTTCAGTACTCTCTCCAACTCATCCTCTTCATTGCCCTAATATTCATGAATACTACTTTAAATCTTCCTTGGGATTTAGCAATAATGAAAACAGAACGATAAAAAAAGGATACATGTAATTGTTCGGAGAAATATGAAAAGAAAAATCAACGTACACTTTTTAAGATGGAACTCCAAAACTAATATGATATTAGAGCAAGAAAAGTTTAAACAAGCAATTCGATTAGTTTAAAACTTAAACGTGCAGTCGAGACCCAACATTTATCACCATCTTAGGGGGCATGTCGGTAAAACTCATTCGGGGGGTTTACACCCTGGTGTATAATGCCAAAGTGACATTTCATCATTAGTCGGGCCCAAACACCAGGGTGTAAACTAAACCCTGACATACATGTAGCATAATTCAATTCATAAAGCCTAAAATGATACAGACGACTTCAAATTCATTACGAAGTTTATTATATTCGAATTGAACAGCATATCATATTCCTAAACATAGATAAACAAAATTTTTGAATGATTGATGTGGGCTAATGTGGTACTATAACAAGTATTGGGCTTGTTTG
>CAIGRR010310487.1:0-17259 GCA_903798365.1 Fraxinus sp. 1973-6204 | reverse complement strand
AAAATACGGCTCTCTCTTCACAAATAACACCAATTTTCTTTTATACCAACCCTAAAAAATTACTAAAACAAGATAAGGTAAAAAAAGCCTTTTTTTTTTCTCGGGTTGGCTTGAGGCGCGTGCTTTGGATGTTTGGGCAGCCTCAGGCGATGCTTTTTGGGTCTAGGGCCCGCGCCTCTCCTGCAGGCGAGGACGCGCGCCTCGCCTAATTTCTAGCAATTGAACAACTCTAGGTATTTTTATCATAACTTTCTCTCCTGATATTCAATTAAGGTGATTCAAAGTGCATTCAGAAGCTAACGCAAAGGTTACAATTCTTGTAAAGATATCACTTTTCCAATTCAAAAGATTGCTATGCCAAAATTGGGTCTCAATGTGAGCCTGAAAATTCGAAACATAACTTTTTCGATCGGATGTTGATATGTGATAATACATGGACTATATTTCATCCCTTTGACTTCTTTACTCATCCAAATGATGTCTAACACTCTCAAATCTTCATCATGAGGTTCGACTTGACTTTTGAATATTTGCATTTCAGTCCCCGAACTTTGTATTTGATGCAATTGAGTCATTTTCACTATCTTTGCATTTTTTTCTCCAATTCTTCATCAAACATTGAGTTTTATCTACAAAATGAAATATTACACAAATTATATAGTATTTTATCCAAATAACAGTAAAATATCATCGTTTAGGACATAGAATAAGTGTAGAAACTAAATTATTAGGATCTTTCTGGAAGGAGTCGTCAATCTTTCCCTTACATTGGGATCTTATCGCTGAAACCACCTCATTCCAGGTAGTCCGTGCTTCAATGGCTTACAATTCCATTCTGGGATTGCTCAACAAGATTAGAGCTATTGTTTCTACATTCCACATTGCTATGAAGTTCTCTATGAGTGATGGTGTGAGGGTAGTGCGTGGAGACCAATCAGTTGCTCGACAATGTTATATTACAAGTGTTCAAGGAATAAACTCCAACGTCATGCAAATCTCATCATCCTAACCTGAGCCTGACCTTAGGGGACGACTTGCTCCGGTGGAAGAAATGGTAGAGGTTGAGCTCGAGCTCGAGCATGGTAAAAAGGTGATGGTCGATCGAGATCTTGATGCTGCCCTCATGGCTACGCTTATAGGTTGCCTAAACTAGAGCGATTATTGTTATTTAAAATAAATTGAGGCTTAATTTTGTATATATTTTGTTTGTTATGTGCATCTCGATGAAAAATAATGGAATTGAAGAAAATAGGCAGAAAACTGGCTAAAGTAGACCTAATCCAAAGTGTGGGGACTAAATCAGATTCCTGTAGCACCAGAAGATCATGAAAAGACCACATTTACATGTCCTTATAGGACCTTTACATACAGATGAATGTCGTTTGGATTGTGTAATGCTCTAACTACTTTTTAGAGGTGTATGATGTCCATTTTTTCTGTTATGGTAGAGAGTATCATTGAAGTATTCTTGGATGATCGTGTTTGGGTCATCATTCAATGAGTGATTGGGTCACTTGAGATTGGTGTTGCAGCGATATCAAAAAACCAATCTTGTACTTAATTAGGAAAAATGTCACTTTATGGTTCAAGAAGGAGTTGTTTTGGGGCATTTGATTTTGGCTCGGGGTATTGAAGTCGACAAGGCTAAGATAAAAGTGATTTGAGCAGCTACTTTCACCGACTTTTGTAAAAGGGATAAGAAGCTTCTTGGGGCATTCTGGTTTCTATCGGTGTTTCATCAAAGATTTTTTTAAAATAACCAATCCTCTTTGCACTTTATTGGAAAATGACGTGTCTTTTAACTTTTCAAAAGAGTGTTTGGTTGCCTTCTACACCTTGAAAGAAAAAATGGTCACATCGCCTACATTAGCTGCACCTGACCGGAATTTACCATTTGAATTAGCCCTTGTTTGTGCACATTTTGAGTCCAATAATGCATTTTTGTTTGATGTGATGGGGATTATGTGGTTAAAAAATAAGGAAAAATTATTGATGTAATGAAAAATATTATTTTATTGAAGAATGTAGTGTTGAAAATGAGTAGAAGAACGAGAATGAAAAAAATAATGTGGCTCAAACAGGGGCTTAATGTGTGATGCAAGTGATTACGCAATTGGAGCAGTGTCTGGACAGTGCAAAGATAAAGTTTTGCATGTTATTCACTATGCCGCAAAACTCTTATTGAAGATCAATTGAACTACACAACCACAGAAAATGAGCTTTTGGCAGTAATGTTCGCCTTCGATAAATTCAGACCTTACTTGATTAGGTCAAAATGTGATAGTGTATACTGATCATTCAGTGCTTAAGTACTTGCTCAGTAAGAGGGATGCAAAGCCAAGACTCGTCAGATTGGTGCTTCTACTACATGAATTTGACTTGGAAATCAGGGATAAAAAAGGAAGTGAGAATTTAGTAGCAGACCATTTATCTCGTTTGGAGCAACAAGAAAAAGAGTTTAATAACTAAATTAAAGAGGAATTTTCAAATGAGACACTCTTTGAGATCAATTCAAAACCTTGGTATGCAGATTATGTCAACTATTTGGCNATTTGACTTGGAAATCAGGGATAAAAAAGGAAGTGAGAATTTAGTAGCAGACCATTTATCTCGTTTGGAGCAACAAGAAAAAGAGTTTAATAACTAAATTAAAGAGGAATTTTCAAATGAGACACTCTTTGAGATCAATTCAAAACCTTGGTATGCAGATTATGTCAACTATTTGGCCAATTCTATTATTCATCTAGAGTATTCTAGTCAACAGAAGAAAAAAATTCCTCAGTGATCTAAAGCATTACTTTCGGGATAACTCGTTTATCTATAGACGATGTCATGATCAAATCATTCGACGTTGTGTGCTGGAAGAAGAACAAAAACATTTATTGGATCATTGTCACTCTTTTCCACATGGAGGTCACTTTACAGCAACCAAAACAGCAGCTTAAGTCTTACAATCAATTTTTATTGGCCAACTTTATTTAAGGATGCTTATGAATTAGTAAAGAAGCGTGATAAATGCCAGAAGACGGGAAACATCTCTAGAAAGAATGAAATGCCTTTAAATAGCATATTGGAGGTAGAGATTTTCGATGTTTGGAGGATTGACTTTATGAGACCATTCCCATATTCATATGGTCAACAGTATATCTTGGTGGCAGTGGATTATGTATCTGAATGGGTTGAGGCTGTGGCATCACCTACAAATGATGGGCGGGTTGTGACTCAATTCCTCAAAAATAATATCTTTTCTAGGTATGGAGCTCCGCGGGTTATTATTAGTGATGGCGGGAAACACTTTTGTAACAGCTTATTCTCAACTTTATTGGCGAAATACGAGGGTCAAACATCAGGTTTCAACGCCTTATCATCTACAGACTAGTGGGCAAGTAGAGATCTCCAACAGGGAATTGAAGAAAATCCTGGAAGCTACAGTTAATGCATCACGCACAGATTGGTCAAAGAAGTTAGATGATGCACTTTAGGCATACCACACTGTATTTAAACTCCTATCGGGATGTCTCCTTACTAATTGGTGTTTGGAAAAGCATGTCACTTACCAGTTGAACTTGAACATAAGGCGTATTGGGCAACTCGCTAAATTTTGATATGAAGCCAGTTGAAAAGACGTGAATCCTTCAATTGAACGAGCTTGATTAGTTTAGGTTGGGAGCTTATAAGAATGCAAAGCTATACAAGGAGAAAACTAAAAGATGGCATGACAGACACATTACAGAAAAAGAATTTGAGGTTGGTCAATAGGTANCAAGAGATGGCATGACAGACATTTAAGAGAAAGAGAATTTGAGGTTTGTCAACAGGTACTCATGTTCAATTCACGCTTCAAGCTCTTGCTAGGCAAGTTAAAATGAAGGTGGTCGGGTCCATTCACTGTTGTAGCGGTCCATCCATATAGCACAGTTGAAGTGGTATCTCAAGATCATCAACGAAGGTTTAAGATTAATGGGCAAAGGTTGAAAGCCCATTGGGGAGGTGATTACTTCAATGAGAAGACAATTATGCCACTCGAGGATCCAAAATAGCCTAAGTGACAAAGTCGAGTTGAAGACTATAAATAAGCGCTTGTTGGAAGGCGCCCCAATATTCTTCCCTTTTATTTATTCAATTTTTATGCATTAGCTTAGAATTTTTCATCTTTTTGTGTGTTTACATTAGTTAAGGCATCTTCATCCATATTATTTGTGTCGTTCATAGAATTTACATATTGTTTGCATTAAGTGTGGGGGTTCACTAGGGGCAATAGGTGATTTTGTATGTGTGTAAAAAAATAAAAAATAAAAAAATTAAGCTTGCACGTGCGCGAGGCCACCAAAAACAAAAACATGGACTAAAGTTCCTCAGCCATGCACGAGTAGCAAAAAAGGTCGCGCGTGAGTTCTTAAAACCCACCCGGTAGATACACAGACATACACACACGAACACACACCAGGCTTCCCTCACAATTTTTTTCTTCAATTCTTCACCAACATCATCAAAGTTTCTCCAAATTTCACGTGGGCTTTGAAGATTAATTACATCCCAACATCATTCATTCACAATTTGTCACTTACATCCACAAATTTTCAAGAAATCAAAGGTAAAATGCTATACTTCACAAATTTGAATTTTTTTTTTTTTTTGCCTATTTTTCTTAAATTCTTGCTAATGGTTGGATTTTATTGAATTTGTTTGGAGTATGGGCATAGTTAGATGTTGGATTTGTGGATTATTTGTTGCATGTTTGGATTTAGCGTAGAATCTTGAGAAAATTTTACTCCATTCAAATATTATGTGTACAACGTGTTCGACAAATTGTCCCGTAGGCATTTTTGTTTGAATTATGCCATGATTTTTGTATGATACATAGAGTATACACACACAAACACTCACATGTTGTTGCCTCTCTCAATTTGCATGAATTGAATGAATATCTAGGGGAATGCCTAATCCAGCCTATGTCCCCATATGTCCTTATTTGAGTTCCCTACTTGCGGCCCCAGTTTTCTTCTCATTTGACGTTCACATTGCTTATTTAGGTTTGCTATACTATATATGATTACCTAATGGTCATTTTTTTATATACTGTTTGATAGATATGCCTCCAAAGAGGACAAATAACGCTTCTACATTAAAAGGTAAAGACAAAGTCGCGGAATCTTCCGTCACAGCTCGCACACGACTTAATGAAGGGGGTATGCGACGGTTTCGATCACTTAAGCATCAGGTTCAACTTGATAATGTGGTATCCAGATGGAAAGTGTGGCCCAAACGACAGGTTGTGGTCGAAGACTTTCCGGGATTTGAGTTGATTCGACTCATTCATCTAGCAGGGTGGGAAAAAGTAGTTGGCGAGCCTCAGAAGGTTTACCCTTCTATGGTGCAAGAGTTCTATGCCAACTTTAATACATAGTTAGCCACTCTGAGGACCGAACGCGTGCATCAGACATGGGTACGAGATAAATGAATAGTGTTATCACCTGAGGTGATTGATGCTTATTACGGATTGACTAGGGATAATATTGTGCTAGTGCCAATGGATCCAGACATGTTGGCTGTTGCCCAAATACTTTATGGGCGAGATGACGTGTTGCCACTTCTTGATAATGAATTTGAATACCGACACCTGACCAACTCCATTGTGATCTTATAAAAATTCATTACGCACAACATCGATCTGAGCTCGCATCGCACCACATTTAATCATCCCAAGGCCATTCGATTATATCATCTGGCACAAGGCTTTACGATTGATTTCGGGTCTCTGATTTACACTCTCATATGTTTCATGGCATCAGACCCAGACCCTATACATACGTTAATCTTTCCTAGCTTCATTACTGGCTTGTGTCGTGAATCGGGTATCAGACTCCTACCAGGGGAGTTACATGCGAGAAAATCAGTCCCGATTAACGCGTCGTCGGCTACCAAAACATGGCAGTCCATTTTACAGCAAAGACAGCGACGGGAGTAGCAGTAAGACTAAGATTATGATGGGGAGAATGATCATATTCTACCTCCTGCACAACCAGATCCAGCTCTTGATTTACATGTTATGAGGTAGTTGTTTGCGAGTCTAACAGAGACTAATAGGACATCGCAGCATATAGAACAGATGTTGACAATGTCATGAAAATATAATTGTTCCAGTCTGTTCAACTAGCTAGAAATTTGAGATTTGTTAAAACATAGATTAAAAACATCTTCAAAAAACTTTCTATTTATAAAAAGCATTTTATATAAATAGAAATCACCTTTAAATTAGAGTAATTTTTTTATACGTATCAACAATATTCTCTATTTTGTCTCTGCTTTTTTATTTTTCTAAAAAAATTAATTATTTGTTCTCATATTTTACTTAATAATTTTGTATATGTAACTAAGTAAATGTATTCATTATATGGTAAGAATAAAGAAATTTGGACAATCAAACACACACTCTATTTTAAAAAGTTAAAATAGAGAGTATCTTGAAAATTGTTTTTAAACATTAGCTCTCTAAAATAGTGGATATCTTGTTGTTAAAGAGACTCTCGTAGATACTATAGAACTGAATATTAAAGATGTTGAGACTAAACTCGCCGAATTAACTAATTCATTTAGGAATTGGTTGAACATATCACAAATTTTCGCGGTTTTCTAACTTCGATTTTATATTGAAATTCTGGAAGGATCAATTTTAACTTTGACGTGTATAATGTTACGTTGTTATAAATATTTTTGACATTACAGTACTCTGTTGATAATGAACATTTAAAATTTATTCTGTTGATAATGAACATTTACAGTACTCTTATGTATGTATTAAAAGTAAAATTAATCTCACATTTCAACGCATAATGATTATTTTAATAAGGTTAACTTATCATCGAATACCAATATCTAACATCGAACGAGTAATCAATTTTTAAGACTGATATCTTTAATGAAAGCAAGAGTACTTTAAATTAAACTTCAATATCTCAACCGTATCAGTTTAAAAAAAAAAAGATGTCGACTTGCGGAGACATGAGAGAAAGTCACCCGAGAAAGGTGTACAGTGAATTTTGTACTTCACATTTCTTTCATGTGTACAGTGAATCCATTTTATGAAAGACTTGATATTTATTTAATTATTTTTTGCTTCTCTTGGAAAATTGATGAATTATAAAGAATGTGAGTGGTGGTTTAACGATTTGAATTTGACAGAATTGATAAGCCCCTTTAATTATTACTTGTAATACCCACTTGTTTTACCATATGCTATTAATCCAATAGCTTTTGTAATATCGTAAGATTGGATGATACGTAATAGATCACGTATTTATCCCACTTGTATCACACTTTACAATCTCCACCTTGATGCTACTTGTTATGAAACGAAGAATATACCAGATAACTCCAATACCAGTTTTTTGAAGACGATACGAGACTATGATCACAATATGAAGTAATCATATAACAAGAATACAAGAAGAATATAATTTGCAAAGAATGAAAATTTTATTATAATATGGAAAAAGAATACAAAGATTATGTGTTTATAATGTTACTAACTTCTTACTAAATCATAATGANTGAAGACGATACGAGACTATGATCACAATATGAAGTAATCATATAACAAGAATACAAGAAGAATATAATTTGCAAAGAATGAAAATTTTATTATAATATGGAAAAAGAATACAAAGATTATGTGTTTATAATGTTACTAACTTCTTACTAAGTCATAATGAAGAGCCAACTATATATAGTGAACAAATAGGGGACGTCCAAATTTTCATAGTAAAGTTGTAGTTGAAGTAGAATGCAAGAAACAAAATCCAAAGCAGAGTAAAGGAAACTATATATAGGGAACAACTAGAACTCCGGTCACCTTTCTTGATCCTCAGAACTCTGGCAGATGTTAAGAAAGTAAGTGGACCGGTGTAGTGATTGCAAAAAAATCCGTCCCGCCTCGAATGGGGCAAAAAAAAAACCCGCCTCGACGGGTTGGAGCCCCGCCTCATGGGAAAAAGAAAAAGAAGACTATCCATTTTCTATCAGACTC
Source organism: Fraxinus sp. 1973-6204 (assembly GCA_903798365.1). NCBI lineage: Eukaryota > Viridiplantae > Streptophyta > Magnoliopsida > Lamiales > Oleaceae > Fraxinus > Fraxinus sp. 1973-6204. Next base: position 9,233 of record CAIGRR010310487.1, on the reverse strand, counting down.
TACATACATTTCGAGTAACACATAATGAATATCAAGTATGTCTGAATACATGATCAATCCAGGGAAGTTTTCACACAGAGTTTATTTTATACTCATGACCTGATAAACAGCATCAATGCAATTTTCTCACAATTGTGTGTTCTAACAAATAAGTTGCAGTGACCGACTTTATTTATCATATATTTTTAAAATAATTGTTAATTGTTCTAGACAAGACTTCAAAACTGCTTCTTTTAATTTGTTCTGATCTGGTGCCACTATGTAATGTAAAGCCAAAAAAGTTTGCCGAGCCAGGAAAAGTCAAAAGGATAAATATTGCTAAACAAATGTACGCATTCTTTATTTTGTTCTGCTGTGGTGCTAATGTTTTTTGTGCTTTTGAGATATTGGGTTACTGCTGGCTTCGAATAGAATTTTCTAACCTTACTTCAACTAAACCCACAACCCCCTCAAATCAAAATATCAAATGTACAAGCCGTGACTCCCGTGAGCCGACTTCTTTCTTTCCTCTCTTCTTAGTTCTTTCTTCATATTTTGTCCTTTTTTTTTTTCCTCTTCTTTCTCTTCTTTGGATTTTAAAATTTTGAATTTTTATTTTAACTAGAGATTTTTGAAAAAAAAAAAGGGCTAGGAAACAGGGCAGACCCGTACCCCGAGCCTACCCTGCTGCCATCTCTAGTCTGGTGTTTGGTTTATGTGAGGTTTATGTTTTTCAATGTAATAATGAAATCAATATGAAGGTTGAAACTCTAGGAATGATATGTAGGAAGTAATCACTTGTTTCTCTCAATGTTCAACCCCGCTTTATTCGAATGGTGTCATCCATCTATAGTGAAGAGGTTTTGGGTAGTATGGGCGGATAAAACCTTGAATCGTGAATTAGATTTTTTCGGGATATAATGTCGCTCGAGCGAGAGCTTGGCAACAGGCGAGCGAAGGTGTGTCGCTCGAGCGAAGTCCAGGCGACAGGCGGACGACACAACTTCTGCTTTTATCGCTCGAGCATCAGTTTGGCGATAGGCTAGCGAAATTACGATGGCACTATTCTTGTCGTTCTATAGTCGAACGCTAGGACTTCTAATTAACCACTTGACACTTTAACTTTTAAAAACTCTTTTACAACAATAGTTTTATTAAAAGATTGCCAACAACTTTAAAACCGAACACATCACCATGAATTCAAGTATGTTCTCTCTTTTATAGAATTCTTGATAATTTGACATGAGATCTTCGGCGAGTATAATAGATTGAATATAGGTTTTTTTTAATCAATCTATTGAATTGAAGATCCAACAGTGTCTTCGTTTAAGATCATTGGATGTGTATAAGGGCGTTTGACCTTTTCCATCCTGAGAAGCAACGAGTGAATTAAGAACTAGTTTCTTGTTGATGATACCAATATCATTCAAGCTTGAGCACCAATCCCAAGGACAACTTCCTTCAATTGGCCTCAGATAGAGGTTAATCTCCTCGGGTTCCATCACATCGGGCTCCCTTCGACAATCGTCTTCCTCGAGCTCTATTTGATTTCTTATAACTCCCTCTCACATATGGGCTAATCTAAACTAGGAAAGATAGAATCCTTTCACCAATGTGTTTCCTTATTCTGAGAAGACTCTCACGCCAGAGTCCCATTCTAAGCCAAACACAAGATCAACTAACCAACAACTTCCAATTACACTAGAACTCATATGGATCTCGACATTGGAGTCCTATTAGGAATCTCCCACCTACCTCTATAAATACCTCATTGTCATTCATTATCAATGTACATTTTTACACGGAGTACATAGCATATATTCTCTTCATATTCCCCTTTTGACTTAAGCATCGGAAGGGCGACGAGGACACACCTCAACACCTTTGTTTCAGGTACCAGAAGATCTTGTTCGTGCTCATCCTTAGTCGTCCAGCTCGAATTTTACCAGGTGCGATTTTTGGTAGTATCATTGGCGCCGTATGTGGGAAGCGCTACCAAAAGTCATGGTCAACACACGTTTAGGTCTTCCACCATCAAGCTCATCCGCGCCAGATTTACGACCTGTCGCGGAACCCATAACCTATCAAAAGGAATCATCCGCAATACCTATAGCTCAGGCCTTCGAAGAACTTCGCCATTAAGTTGCAACGCTGACTCAGTTGTTAAGCCAGAGGAATGACCATCAGGTGCAGGAACATTCGCCGACGCCGACGGTAGGACAACAGGAGATAATGCTCGTACTCGGGATACTCGCGATGTTCATGATAATGATAGATCTGGGGCCTAGGGTGTCACCCCAGTTGCCTCATTCTCGAGGTTGGTCACCATGGACTCAAGCGAACTGGCCAAAATCATACAGGACAGAATCACTACTGGATTGGAGAAGAGCACCCAGGAAGCTACAGGATTTACCCCTAACACTCCATTCACACTGGAAGTACTCTCCTATCCACTCCCCGACAGGTTTGAGCTCCCCCGCATGAAAGAATATGATGGAACAACTGACCCTATCAACTACCTCAATGTATACATGAATGTCATAAATCTATAGATGGCACTAGATCCCATGATGTGCAAGGCTTCTTCCCAAACCTTGACTAATGCGGCCAGGGACTGATTCTCTACCCGGAGCCCAACTCCATTGCTTCGTTCTCAAACTTGGCCGATAAGTTTTCCGCTTTCTTTGCTAGTAGCAAGCGCATCAGGAAGACAACGGCGTCCCTCATGCTGCTCAGGCAGGGACCGAATGAAACCCTGCATAATTTCATGATGAATTTTAACAAGGAAATGCTTCAGATACCCGACCTTCACATAACCGCAGCCATATCTGCCCTCACATATGCCATCAGGTGTGAGGCCTTCAAGATGTCCTTGTCAAAAGACCCACCGAAGGCCGTGACCGAGCTACTTGCCTGAGCAAAAAAATATATTAATAAGGAGGAAACACTTAACCTGATGAGGAATTCTCACCCGACCTTAGGAAACCCGAGCACAAAAGGCAACACGACTTTAATCCTCGTCCAGAGGTAAGAAGAGGCAAGCAGAGGTAGGAGACACAGCCGACGTCACTGACTCGTCTGAACACCTCAAGGTTGAATATTCTGATGGACATTAAGGATATGAAGGAGCTTAAATGGCTGTCGAGGATGCAATTTCCTCCAAATGCTCGGGACATGAGTAAGTATTGTGATTATCATTGGGATCATGGGCACACAACGAAGAAATGTAAAGCCCTCAGCGAGAGATTGAAGCTTTGATAAAAAGGGGATTCCTAAGTTCATACGTCAGTCATGATAAGGTCCGAGGAATGATCAGGACAAGGGGAAAGGTCTATAAGGAATGACAAGCCTACTGCATGAACAATCAATATTATTATTGGAGAGATAGCATCAGGTGGAGACTGGAATAGTGGGCTTAAACAGTATGCCAGGCAATACAACCCGAACTTGAGGACAATAGCTGGAGACATGGAAGAAATCACGTTCGGGCCACATGATTTGGAAAGTTTGTCATACCCCCATGATGATGTCTTGGTCATATCAGCAATCATAGCTAATTTTGAAGTGAAGGTGATTTCGGTAGATAATGGGAGCACAACCAACATACTTTCTCATGAGATATACTCTAAGATGGGGATTTCGACCGACCAGCTCAAAGCCGTCCAAACCCCACTTCAAGGATTCGGAGGTGGTACAATAATTCCGGAAGGAGTCGTCAATCTACTGCTTACATTGGGGTTAAATCAGGAGCAGGTGACTAAACTAACATCATTCCAAGTAGTCCGTGTATCAGTGGCCTATAACGTCATTCTAAGGAGGCCATTACTTAACAAGATTAGGGCCATTGTCTCTACTTTTCACCTTACTATGAAGTCCCCTACTAGTACTAGAGTGGGGGTCGTCCGTGGAGACCAGACATGTGCTAGGCATTATTACATTACCAGTGTTCGAGGGATAGGTTCCAATGTCATGTAGATATTATCACCAGATCCCAACCTTGGAGGAAGACTTGCTCATGTGGAAGAACTGTTGGATGTCCAGCTCAAGCCCGGTAAGAAGGTGACTTGCCTATCCCGCAATATTGATGTGTTCGCATGGAGTGTAGAGGACATGCCCGAGATATACCCAAATGTTGTAGTTCACAAGCTAAATATCAATCATGGTGCTAGGCCAGTCAAGCAAAGGAAGAGATAGTTTGCACCGGAACGCTGCGAGGTAATATGGGAGGAGGTTGACAAGCTAATCAGTGTTCGATTTATTCCGAAAGTTTAGTATTTCGACTAGCTCGCCAACATAGTGCTCGTCAAGAAGGCCAACGGCAAGTGGAGAATGTGTATTGACTTCACAGATCTTAACAAGGCATGCCCAAATGACAGTTATCCTCTACCTTGGATCGATAACTTAGTGGACAATACGTCGGGTCATAAGCTGTACAGCTTCCTAGACACATTTTCTGGATATCACCAAATACTCATAGCCGAGGAGGATCAAGAGAAAACTTCTTTTATGGCTAACTCTGCAATATATTGTTACAGGGTCATGCCATTTGGATTGAAGAATGCAGGAGCAACTTATCAAAGATAGATCAACAAAATTTTTGCTAGAATGATTGGAAGGAACATTGAGGCTTATGTGGACGACATGGTGGTCAAAAGCAAGCACGCGGGATATCATATTGAGGATCTCGAGGAGGTGTTCTCTACTTTTCGGGAGTATAAGATGAAGTTAAATCCAGTCAAGTGTGCCTTCGGTGTAGCCTCGGGCAAGTTTTTGGGCTTCATGATCACTCACAGGAGGATTGAGGCTAACCAGATAAAATACATGTACTTACATCCATGGAGTCCCCTCGAAGCAAGAAAGAGGTGTAAAACTAATAGGCCGTGTCACAGCATTGAACAGGTTCATGTCTCGAGCAGCAGATATGTGCTTTCCCTTTTTCAAGGCTCTAAGAGGGTGTTATAACTTCGAATGGACCGAGGACTGTGAGAAGGTATTCCAAGAACTGAAGCAAACTTTGCAACCCCACCAATTCTAACGAAACCTGAGCCTGGGATACTCTATTTCTCTACTTAGCAGTCTCTCAGAATGCGGTGAGTGGGGTGTTGGTAAAAGTGGTGAACAAATCTCAATAGCTGATCTACTATGTAAGCAATGTATCACTCGATGCGGAGACCAGGTATACGTTGGCCGAACAGCTAGCTCTTGCATTGATAGTGACAGCACGGAAGTTGCGACAGTATTTTCAATCTCACCCTATTGTTGTGCTCACTAATTAGTCACTCAAGCATATACTACAGAAACCTAACGTATTTGGAAGGTTATTGAAGTGGTCCATTGAACTTGGAGAATTTGATATTGAATTCAAACCCCGACCATCAATTAAAGTGCAGGCCTTAGCCGATTTCATAGCAGAACTCACTCCAAGGCCTCGNCCGCTCAGGCACATACTTCAGAAGCCCGACTTTTTTGGAAGACTGTTGAGGTGGGCCATTGAACTCGGAGAATTTGACAGTGAGTTCAAACCTCGACCATCGATAAAAGCACAGGCCTTTGCCGATTTCATAGCAGAACTCACTCCAAGGCCTCGGGGGCCAGGAGACTACCCGACCATTGACGTCATGTAAGTGTGGGAGATATTTGTTGACGGAGCCTCAAACTCCTCAACCCGAACAAACGTACAGAAATACAATGTGCACTTCGATTTGAATTTGATGCTACAAACAATGAAGTAGAGCTTGCCATTAATCTTGAGCTTGAGCACATAAAAATTTACAGCGATTCTCAATTGGTGGTTGGACAAATTAAGGTTACGTTTGAAAGAAAAGATGAGAAGATGAGCCCGTATTGCCTGAGATTTCATGACCTTCAGAGACAATTCAGAATTTGTGAAATTATAAAGATTTCCTGAGCCGCAAATTGTAAAGCCGATGCTTTGTCCCGGATTGTCTTCATGGGGATTGACAGAGCAGTTCACGTAAAATTTGTAGCAGAGTCGAACATTAGTCAAACACCCTTCGTCATGGATATGGAGCAAGAACCAAGTTAATTGACCCGATAGTTGATTTCATAACTAACGAAAATTTGACGGATGATCAATAGATGGCAAGGAGCATTCGAGCTTGGCCACCCAGATACTGCATGATTAGTGGAGTTTTATTTCGCCGGAGTTTCACTCTCCCATACCTTCGGTGCCTCAATCCATCAGAGGCAACACAAGCCTTAGCAGAAGTTCACGAAGGCGTGTGCGGGAACTACCAAGGAGCTTGGGATCTTGCTTTCAAACTTATAAGGTTTAAGTATTACTAGCCTACCATGAAGAAGGATGCAGCATAATACGTTAAGAGGTGTGACAAGTGGCAAGAGGTTCGACAACGTCATCCATTCTCCGACCAAAGAACTCATCCCCATACATTGCGCAACCCCATTTGAGCAATGAGGTGTCGACATCCTCGATCTTTTTCCACTTGCTTGAGGACAATTGAATTTTGTCGCTGTAGCAGTTGAGTACTTCACTAAGTGGGTCGAGGCTGAGCTACTGGCTACGATTTTAGAGCCCAAGTTAAGATCATTCGTTTGGAAGTCCATCGTTTGCAGGTTCGGAATACCCAATGTCCTCATAACCGATAACGGAAGACAGTTTGATAACTCAGAGTTCAGAAGCTTTTACACCAACTTGGGGATAGACCACCGCCTAATATCTGTAGTACATCCGCAGATCAATGGCCTTGGTGAGGTGACGAATCGAATCATGATGTAAGATCTCAAAACCAGGCTCGAGGAAGCTAGAGGAACTTGGCCGGATGAGCTACCTTCTATACTTTGGACATATAGGACATCCCACAAAACTGTAACTAGAGAGACTCCATTCATGATGGTGCTTGGAGTGGAAGCCACTCTTCATATTGAGACCAGATTGTCGAGCCTCAGGACATTTGAGCTTGGAGCTAAGGATTGTACAACAGAGCACCTTGACCTCTTTGCAAGAGGTAAGAGAACAAGCCTTGATGAGGGTTATTTCTTACCAGAATAGAACATCCAAACATTTCATCAGCAGGGTAAAGTCGAGGAAGTTCAGAGTTGGAGATCTTGTGTTGAGGAAGGCTGAAGCTGTTGGTCATGCCCCAGGCAAGCTTGGAACCATTTGGGAATGACCTTTCGAAGTCATAAGACAAGTTCGCAGAGGAGCATATATCCTAAGAGACACCTCAAGAAGACCACTCACCAGGCCCTGGAACATGGATAATCTGAAGATCTATTACAAGTAGTCTATTTTCACCTTTACTTAGTAATTTTTTCTTTTGTTTCGAATATTTAGTTTGTCGGGCTTGCATGCCCCGCGTCTTTTCAATTTTTCGGGCCTGCGTGCCCACGTTTGAGGTTTAGAAGATTTTTGATTGAATAAATAATGACGGGATTTCCTCCTCATGAAATGTTTTTAATCCCAACGACCTCAAAGCCTTGTCCCGAGCAAGCACCTTAAAGCTATGCCATAGTGCAAGCACTTCCAAGCTTGCCCCAAGCAAGCACCTTAAAGCCTTGCCATAGTTCAACCACCTCCAAGCTTGCCCCGAGCAAACACCTTAAAGCCTTACCATAGTGAAAGCAGCTCCAAGCCTTACCCCGAGCAAGCACCTTAGAGCCTTGCCATAGTGCAAGCATCTCTAGGCCTTGCCCCTCTAAGCCTTGCCCCGAGCAAGCACCTTAAAGTCTTGCCATAATGCAAGCATCTCTAGGCCTTGCCCCGAGTAAGCACCTCAAAGCCTTATCACAGTGCAAGCACCTGCAAGCCTTGCCCCGAGCAAACACCTTAAAGTCTTGCGATAATACAAGCAACTCCAAGCCTTGTCCCGAGCAAGCACCTTAAAGCTTTGTCCCGAGCAAGCACCTTAAAGCTTTACCATAGTGTAAACATCTCCGAGCCTTGCCCCGAGCAAGCACCTCAAAGCCTTGTCATAGTGCAAGCACCTTAAAGCCTTGCCCCAAGCAAGCACTTAAAAGCCTTGCCCCGAGCACGTGATCTTACAATATTAAACAACACATTCGCATGGCTGTACAGCCCAGTTTCACAGGCTGTGCATCTCTTCTTCAAGGTTGTACATTCCATGTCCAAAGGCTGAGCGGCCCTTTTTTTTTCATGACTGCTAAGCCTGATTGAAATAACACAGCTGCAATTCTCGATATCGATCATCCTTTCATGTGCATCCATCCCAGGATCTCAAAGGCAAAGCTCTGGCATAGATGCACGGGGTCCAGTGATGATACCAATATCAGTTAAGCTCGAGCACCGATCCCGAGGACAACTTCCCTAGATTGGCCTCAGATAGAGGTTAATCTCCTCGGGTTCCATCATGTCGGGCTTCGTTCGACAATCATCTTCCTCGAGCTCTGTTTGATTTCTTGTAACTCTCTCTAAGATATGGGCTTATCTAACTTAGAAGAGATAGAGTCCTTTCACCAATGCGTTTCCTCATTCTGAGATAACTCTCACTCTAGAGTCTCGTTCTAACCCAAACACCTAGGAAACACAAGATTAACTAACCAACAACTTCCAATTACACTAAAACTCTTAGGGATCTCGACATTGTAGTCCTATTAGGAGTCCCCCACCTACCTCTATAAATACCTCATTCTCATTCATTATCAAGGTACGTTTTTACACAGAGTACACATCATATATTCTCTTTATATTCCCTTTCGGACTTAAGCATCGGAAGGACGATGATGACACACCTCGACGCCTTTGTATCAGATACTGGAAGATCTTGTTCGTGCTCATCCTTAGTCGTCCAGCTCAGATTTATCAAGTGCGATTTTTGGTCGCATTACTTGTCAAGGTAAAATTGTTAGAACATGCGAATAACGGTTGAATACATGAATGGCCATTCAATTTTCAGTGTTCATAGTAACTCTTGATCATCTTTCATGATGGGTCAATCTACTTCGACCATCCCTTTTAACCCTATTTTTAGGCTAGGTTGAGCGACATCTTTTCATTGACATTTATGCCTTCATAGTTCAATGATGTTTGAAGTTTCATTGTCGTTCTCATCTGCAAATAATCTTATTTTTTTAGCTAATTTTTAACTGGATATAGTAGTCTATTAAATCAAAAAATCTATAATAAATATGCAAAATTTGATACTATAAAATTAATTTCAGACAATCAAGAAATTATACCAAATTACTAACAGGGCTATCCTCAATTCAGATTTCGAAAACTCTATATAAATCGGGAAATTCATGAAAATAGCCAA
>CAIGRR010310478.1:0-10064 GCA_903798365.1 Fraxinus sp. 1973-6204 | reverse complement strand
TACGTTAATTTGCAAAAGTTACGAATGAAAATGTCATTAGTTGTATTTATGTAGTGTTGTTGTAAATGTTAAAAAAATTTAATTATGGTATGGAACCGAACGGAACCGAACCGAACTGAACCGAACGGAACCGAACTCGAACGGTTCCATAATTATATTTGGACCCGACGGTTCCATTTATTAAATACCCGAAAATATTGAAATCTAAAAAATCCGAACCGACTGAACCGACCCACGGCCAGCCCTGGTTACTTTGTATTCTCGTAGGTAACAAAGAAACAAAAACCACATGGTTTCATACCAATTTATGTATAGAATCACTGATAATGTGTTCAACAACATTTCTTTTCATTGATAATTTGTTTAATTTACTACTTAACTAATGACAAACACAATTTTAACCACGAAAATTAATGAGTTACCTTTTGTTGTTCCTCACAGTTATGAGTTACATTTCTTTTTCTTTTAATCAGTTTTGTCAAAATTCATAAGGGTCACCATGGTCACCCAACATCTATGTTAAGTTACCATTTTATCTCTTTTAAAATTAGTAAAAATGGTGAAAATAAGTTGAGTGACCATAATGAAATGTTATATAAAATTGGATGGCTATTGTGAAATGTTATATAAAAGTGAGTGATCAAGATTAAATCAAATCAAATTGAATGATCATGATTAAATAAAATCAAATTTGATGGTCATGATGACACTAAAATTGAGTGACCATCGGTGAATTTAACCCAAATTCATTCGAACCGTTCTCTGTGCACAGGAAACAGTATACAAAATAGATACAAAACACTCACAACAATGCGACTGTTTTTTTTTTCAATATTTTACTCACATGGAGCTCATCCCACGTGAGTGTTCTGACAATTTTCGGGGAAGAATAATTATGTAAACACAGAATTATTGAATTCATAATGGCAGATTCTAATCTAGATCTTGAATGGTACATGTCTAATTTGACCAGGCAAGAAGATTTTGCCACTTCCAATAAAAATAAGAATAAAAAATATGTGATATTAAAAGAATTGAGCACATGAAAATGTGGATCTAACCTAACCAAGTGTAAGAAGGCAGTCGTAATTTCGGGGAGCTATATTTTAGATAATTCGATTATCAAATACAAATCCGAGACAAACGAACCAACACATTAAAAATATGTTATCAAGCAAGTCGAACACACATTGCAACTCATTCATAATTTGCTAAAACTTCAAACACGTAAAGATATCGCAATATTAGTAAAACGTCATTCATATTAGTGTAAGGATAAACATGGTTTGATTTGGACGATTTTGACTTATATTCAAACAAAGATTTGGAAAATTTCGAACTTAACTAAACGATTTCACTTTTCAAATTAAAAAAAAAAAAGGCAATTTTTGCTATTCAATTTGATTTCAAACCAGGATTCAATTAGGACATAGTGCATTTTTTGTGATGTGATAGTGAATATGTGGTGAATTAAGCCCTTGTTTGAATCACATTCTCATTGTTCTACTCATTTTCAATCACATTCTTCAATAAAATAATATTTTTTTATCATATCAATAACTTTTCATTTTTTTTTTCAACTACACGTTCTTCATCAATCTACTATTTCAGAATATATTCTTCCAAAATAACGTAGCTCAAAAACACAATTGATAAAATATTTTTTTATAAAATTACAATGGTAACTAATTTCATTTTTAACCTTAAATTTGTTTGGCAGATCCGACTTGACCTCTTCTTTTGTATCTCCTCTTTATGAAACTCGTAGTGTTTCCAATAATTGATTTTTGTGTCCCACAAAGATTCTCAACTTATTAATAATCGATTTATTGTGTCATTACAGTTCAATTAACAATGTGATTACATATATACATTTAGTGATATTGGTCGAACCAAATCGACTCGCATTTCATATCAAATCAACATGTGAACCACGTAGAAGTCGACATCTCTTTAACGCTACAATATTTCAAGGTCTTCTTCTACACCGAAGAAACATGTACTTGAGAAGTCACTATCAAATGACACGAAAATGAGAGGCATGGGAATTAAAGAGTGATTCACAGGCTGCCATAAAAGATAAGGAAGATATATAAGTGTAGTCGTCCATCACTATCGTTGCTTTGATCTCTAATTATTGATCAATAAGTATAGTTGCTCCAAAAAATAACTAAACTTTTGGTCGTGTTACAGATACGTCACTAAACTTTAAAAATGTTATTCAAACATGTTTCATTGAACTTTGTCAAAATACCTCAAATTCATCACTGCTTTGGAGACTCAGACGACAATTTGTGTCATGTGTGAATTCTATTTGCCACATAGGCAGTTGACTTCTGTCCAAGTCAACTAACCACACTAAACGGGTGACAGATGAAGAGCATTTTGATAAAGTCCAATAACATTTCAACAACATTTTAAAGTTGAGTGATATTCCTATGAAGCAACCCAAAATCGGTTATTTTGGTACAATTAACCCATACACTACTACGTATTCATGATAAATGAAAACAAATTAAGAACTTGCATGTTTTGTCAAATTGACAATGAACTGTTGAGTTCATGGTTTTGGATAACCGATTTTCCTTGAAAACTTGACATGTTTCTATGTTCAATGGCTGATTAGTTTATTTGAGAGGCTTACAACTTATTTTGAGACTCGTGTTCCATGTTATTACTCATAATTAGGAGCTGCCATATAGCATCAAAAAAAGTAGTGAGACCAGTCCAATTGGCCTTTTTTACGTACCGACTGAGGCCCAAAGCTATTCCAAAGCCTATTATCCGAGGCCATTGTATCAGCCGAGGCCCTAGTACTTCCAAGGCACTCATGGTTCTGAAGCTCTTCAGTTGACGACGGCTCTTGTGCACATATCTGCTCATGATGAAGATCTTGTTACGAATGATTGATGTGATCTTTAAGAAAAATGTAATTGTGTATTGTCTTGTCAATGTAATAACATTTAATGCTTTGAGTAGATAGAAAAGTCAATGTGATGGCTATGAATTTATGGGTTGATCGAAGAGATGAGGCCACATGTAATTTGATTCAAAGGTCACTATTTCATTTGTACTACTATAAATACCCCATCCATGTATTATGTAAGGGCTAATGCAACTTTAAATATTAAAAAAAAAATTGCTCTCTACAATTTGCTCACTACAAATTTCGTTACATAATTCTTGTTGATTATTTTTCAATCTTGTTCCGTTTATCTCGCCAGAAACCCGAACGGTAACTTCTCGTGTCGTTGAGCCCATCCCATGTTCAATCCTTGGAGCGATCTCAATCGTAGATCCAAGTCAACGTGTTGGATTTGGCTTGCGTATGCAGGAATTGGCCCGTCATCTGTCGTGTTCGATTTTTGAAGTCAACATTCCCAAAACTCATTTTTCTCTATAGTGAAAATGCAATCCCTAGAGAGTATAAATAGTAAAACATTTAGTTAAATATCAATACAATAATATGGAAATCGAAATAACACAAATGAATTGCAAGAATCAAACTCCCGTCCACAATTCGAGCTTTGATGATGAATCGATCAATTAGGGCTCCGAACAACCACCCCAAGGTAACAAGGAATCTCCACAATCAATTAGACCCAAAGAATTCCACCAAACACTAAAAAGTTGTTATGGAAGATTCAAGCAAAACAGACGGTAGACAGGGTGTCAAAAGCAATGGCAAAAAACAGAGGAAACTAGGTCTCAACCATAAGGTCAGGTCGCAGACGACCCACGTTAGCAAGGAACAGAGGAGAAGGCTCAAAGAGTAGCACAAGAATCACAAAGAGGTGCACGATCAAAAAGCAGAAAAGAGAGGCGCAAGTGTTGTGTGAGGAGACTGGAGAGAAAATCCAGTATAAAGACTCACTTAGGTCACAAACCGAGTGAGTCAAGTAAATTAGTGGGTCAAGCCCTATTTGTCACAAATTACCTCTTGTGAGATTCTAGGTACGTCTCGGTTCCATGGGCTGCCAGTTGTTACCTTGGGTTATCCATATTCAACAATTTTGCACTAGGCCTATTGAATTAAATTTGACTCGATTTTTCATAGTTTTATATAAATAAGATCTATTATTATTTATTGTAGTCAAGACTTTGATTATTTGAGANTTTTAGCATGTTTTGTGATCTATTTGAATTAAGCATGGGATTATCTAGCTAAATTAGGGTTTTTCATAGTTTCATATAAATAGGTTCTATTATTATTCATTGAAAACAAGACTTTGATTATTTGAGAGAATTAAATTAAATTTGAGAGTTTTATTCATTCATGTTTTTGTGGTTTAAAGTTCTAACTTGAATATATCAAAAGGTCGCAATCATTTTATGGCGTTCCCATTTCACGGTTCTTGTTTCGGGTAATCAACGGGGCGAATTTTTTACGTGTAATCTCGATTCTTGATACGGGTCGAACAACGAGTCGGGTTGATCTTTGCACGACGTGATTTCTAACTTTCTTGGGTTGTTTCTATCTTGTTCGTGAGTTCCCAATATCAATTCTTCTTTGGGTTCACATCAGGTAGCCTCTAAGCATTCAATGGATTGCTTATCTAAGTGTCTTTTATTTTATAAAAACAAAACAACATATAAATCTGGGAAAAAAATATTTATGTTATTGAGTCGCTCCGTCTAACCAAATTTTTTAGTCGAGAAGAACTTTAGACATTGTCTAATTTTTTCATTTTTCATCTCAATTTTATGGATTCACTGTGGCTTGCATTGGGGCTGAAGTTTTTTTTATACATTGTCCATTCTTGCTCTTGTGAAATAATTTTTTTAATTTAATAAACAATTACATTCACGATACTCAAAGGTCATACATTTAGAGCCTGTTTGGTAACAATTAAAATTGAAAATATGGTCGATATTGGGTCCCGTCTAATAAAAGTCAACAATAACGACTAGTTTTTCAATTTTAATCCGATTAATCTCTACTAAACGGACTCTTAGACAAGACCTCCACATTTAAAAAATTTCATTCTAAATACTTTTACTGACACAACCTTCGAATCTGATTTCCTATTGGTAATATTTTTTTATTAAATTTAATTTATAGACAAAATTTTACTGCTAAATAAAGAGATAAAAAATAATAAATATTATTGACTGAAAAGTCTATGGATAATAATTTAAGATTAATAAAAGAGTTTTTCGTAGTTGTTGTAAGAAATTTAAATTTACCTGTCGAATTTTCATAGTCATATAAAATAATAAATTGTAAAAAGTTAAAATTTATTTAATATTCTAAATATATTTTAAGTTAGTAAGTTTTAAAAGATAAATAGTTTAATAAATTTAATTCATCGACAAAATATTGCTAAATTACATAATAATAATAATAATAATAATAATAATAATAATAATAATAACAGAAAATCCAGGAATAAAATAATTTTTAAAAAAATAACATATTTTTTTGGTAATACTGCAAAGAAAAAGTAAAAGATATTTAAACTTAATTGTCGTTATTTTATAAAAATTTAAAACTATATAGAAAGAATTAAATTCCATCGTAATATCAATGATCTTTAGCCGACGAAGAGCATTCAAAGCCCCAACATCGATGTTGACTTCATCGATGATAGTTTCATCTATATTGTTGGTGTCCGTCTATTATTGATAATCAAGCAATTTTGATTATAGTCAGAATATCTGATGTTATTAACATTGACGATCACTGACATATAATTTCTTTAAGTGATCATTTAATCAATTATTATTTTTTTATCAAAAAGTTCTCTTGGTGATTTGGGTAATCTAGGTTCTTGTCTGACATGGCCACTACATAATTCAAATTTTGAGCTCCAATTTTGGGATAATGTATTTTAAAATAATAATTTTTTGAAGAAGGTGTAAATAAAAAATTATTTTTTTGTATAAAATTATTTAATGGGAGAATTTGTGATTGAAAATGATTTTTAAAAAAAAAAAATAGAAGCCAAATAATGTCATGAATTGACGTGTAAAATTTATCATATACAACTATACAAGCAATATGTCAAAACAAGTTAGAATGCAGTTGAGGGTAATCACTAATGCTAAAAACAATTATATATATAAAAAAATCAAGTAAATTGATAATTTTTTTTTTTTTTTAATAAAATCACAATGGAAACTAATTTCATTTTTAACCTTAAATTTGTTTGGCAGATCCGACTCGACATCTTCTTTTGTATCTCCTCTTTATGAAACTCGTATTGTTTCCAATAATTGATTTTTGTGTCTCACAAAAATTCTCAACTTATTAATAATCGATTTATTGTGTCATTACTGTTCAATTAACAATGTGATTACAGCTATATACAATTAGTGATGTTGGTCGAACCAAATCGACTCGTATTTCATATCAAATCAACATGTGAACCACATAGAAGTCGACATCTCTTTAGCACTACAATATTTCAATGTCTTCTTCTACTTCGAAAACTTGTACTTGAGAAGTCACTATCAAATGACACGAAAATGAGAGACATGGGAATTAAACACGGAGTGATTCACAGGCTGCCATAAAAGATAAGGAAGATATATAAGTGTAGTCGTCCATCACTATCGGTGCTTTGATCTCTAATTATTGATGAATAAGTATTAGTTGCTCCAAAAAATAACTAAACTTTTGGTCGTGTTACAGAGACGTCACTAAACTTTAAAAATGTTACTCAAATGTGTTTCATCGAACTCTGTCAAAATACCCCAAATTCATCACTGCTTTGGAGAATCGGACGACAATTTGTGTTATGTGTGAATTCTATTTGCCACATAGGTAGTTGAGTTCAACAGGTTTTGGGTAACCGATTTTCCTTGAAAACTCGACAAGTTTCTATTCGTTCGATGGCTGATTAGTTTATTTGAGAGGCTTACAACTTATTTGAGACTCGTGTTCCCAAAACTCATCTTTCTCTGTAGTGAAAATGCAATCCCTAGCAAGTATAAATAGTAAAACATTTAGTTAAATATCAATAAAATAATATGGAAATCGAAATAACACAAATGAATTGCAAGAATCAAACCCCCCTTCACAATTCAAGCTTTGATGATGAATCGATCAATTAGGGCTTGGAACAACCACCCCCAACGTAACAAGGAATCTCCACAATCAATTAGACCCAAAGAATTCCACCAAACACTAAAAAGTTGCAATAGAAGAGTCAAGCAAAAAAGATAGCAGCAAGGGTGTCGAAAGCAGCGGCAAAAAATAAAGGAAACTAGGTCTCAACCATAGGGTCAGGTCGCTGACGACCCACATCAGCAAGGAGCAGAGGAGAAGGCTCAAAGAGTAGCACAAGAATTACAAAGAGGCGCACGATTAGAGAGCAGAAAAGAGAGGCGCAAGTGTTGTGTGAGGAGATTGGAGAGAAAATCCAATATAAAAACTCACTTAGATCACAAACCGGGAGGGCCAAGCGCCATTCGCCACTAATTACCTCTTGTGAGATTCTAGGTACGTCTCAGTTCCATGGACTAGTAGTTGTTACCTTGGGTTACAATTTGCACTAGGCCTATTGAGTTAAATTTGACTCGATTTTTCATCATTGTTACGGGCTTATTTGATATCAAATAACGAACAAACCTCCACATTGATGCCAAATACAACTGCAAAGAAGAAGGAAGAAAAAAAGACAAGTTTAGTAGTTGCACAATATGGTTTCAAAACAAATTGAAATGTTACATACCTTTACTGATGTTTAAAAGTGTAAGACAACTTCTAAACTTTATATGGGGTAGCACTTTAGCGCCCATATCGGCAATGTTGTAGTATGAATGTACTTTTTCAAGATTTACCAAATCTTGAGATACTACATCTTTAATAAAATATAGTCTAACATCTATATGTTTAGTGCATTCATGAAACCCGTGATTTTTACATATATGAATAACAAATTGACTATCAGAGTATGTGTTAAACCTTTAAGTTTACGCCCTCTTCAATAGGTTTATGAACTAACTCCACATCAAAAGTACTCTTTAAATACCTAAGCAACTACTTCAACGCTTCTCAATGTTTGGGACCAAAATTAGACATGTACCTACTTAATATTCTCACATTGAAAGCCAAGTCGGATTTAGTACAGACCATAATGTACATAACATAACCAATAACATTAGAGTAAGACACTTTACTCATAAAACTTTCATCTTCATTAGCAGGAAATTGGTATTTAGACAGTATAAAATGGTTTCCAAGAGGCACATAAGTAAGTTTGCAATTAAGCATACCAATTTTTTTTTAGAATTTTAAGTACGTAAGGAATTTGATGCACATACAAGTAAGAATTAGACCTATCCCTGTTTATCTCTATACTAAGGATCCTCCTAACATGTTTTAGGTTCTTCATGTCAAATTCTTTTCATAACTTCATTTTAATCTTGTTTACCACTTTCATGTTAGGTCCAATTAATAACATATCGTCCACAGACAGTAACACACACACACACACACACACACACACACACACACACACTCTTCATTAGTAACATATCGTCCACAGAAAGTAACACACACACACACACACACACACACACACACACACACACTCTTCATTAGTGCTATGATGCAGGTAATATAAATAATGGTCAAACTCACTCCTCTTGAAACCAATTGAAAACATATAAGAACCAAATTTTTTATACCACTGACTTGTCGATTATTTTAACCCATACAGATTTTTTTAACCCATAAAGAGATTTTATAGAGAGTTCTTGCAAAATCTAACTTACTTGAGAAGTCACTATCAAATGACACGAAAATGAGAGACATGGGAATTAAAGAGTGATTCACAGGCTGCCATAAAAAGATAAGGAAGATATATAAGTGTAGTCGTCCATCACTATCGTTGCTTTGATCTCTAATTATTGATCAATAAGTATTAGTTGCTCCAAAAAATAACTAAACTTTTTTTTATATATACAGAGACGTCACTAAACTTTAAAAATGTTACTCAAACATGTTTCATAGAACTTTGTCAAAATACCTCAAATTCATCACTGCTTTGGAGAATGGCACGACAATTTGTGTCATGTGTGAATTCTATTTGCCACATAGGCAGTTGAGTTCTGTCCAAGTCAACTAACCGCACTAAACATGTGACAGATGAAGAGCATTTTGATAAAGTCCAATAACATTTCAACAACATTTTAAAGCCGACTGATATTCCGATGAAGCAACCAAAAATCGGTTATTTTGGTACAATTAACCCATACTCTTACATATTCATGATAAATGAAAACAATTAAAACTTGCATATTTTGTCAAATTGACAATAAACTGTCGGGTTCATGGTTTTGGGTAACAGATTTTCCTTGAAAACTCGACAGGTTTCTATGTTCGATGGAAATCATTTAGTTAAATATCAATACAATAATATGGAAATCGAAATAACACAAATGAATTGCAAGAATCAAACTCCCATTCACAATTCAAGCTTTGATGATGGATCGATCAATTAGGGCTCAGAACAACCACCCCAAGGTAACAAGGAATCTCCACAATCAATTAGACACAAAGAATTCGACCAAACACTAAAAAGTCGTTATAGAAGAGTCAAGCAAAACAGATGGTAGAAAGGGTGTCAAAAGCAATGGCAAAAAAAAAAGAGGAAACTAGGTCTCAACCATAGGGTCGGGTTGCAGATGACCCACATCAGCAAGGAGCAGAGGAGAAGGCTCAAAGAGTAGCACAAGAATCACAAAGAGGCGCATGATCAAAGAGCATAAAAGAGAGTCGCAAGTGTTGTGTGAGGAGACTGGAGAGAAAATCCAATATAAAGACCCACTTAGGTCACAAAATCGGGTGAGTCAAGTAAATTAGTGGGTCAAGTCCTATTCGTCACTAATTACCTCTTGTGAGATTCTAGGTACGTCTCAGTTCCATGGGCTGTCAGTTGTTACCTTGGGTTATCCATACTCAACAATTTTGCTCCAACCCTATTGAATTAAATTTGACTTGATTTTTCATCATTGTCCCGGGCTTATTTGGCATCAAATACCCAACAAGCCTCCATATTGATGCCAAATACACCTGCAAAGAAAAGGGAAGAAAAAAAAAAAGACAAGTTTAGTAG
>CAIGRR010310439.1:906-11525 GCA_903798365.1 Fraxinus sp. 1973-6204 | reverse complement strand
TATTTGTACCTATTTTTTTACATAATGGATTACCTAATTGGCAAGTGGCGCCCCCTTATTGGGTGGGCGGCTGTGGGCCCAGTCGCCCACCCAATAAGGGGGCGCCACTTGCTAATTAGGTAACCCATTATGTAAAAAATTAGGTACATCAAGCATAACCCATTTATTCGCCCACCCAATAAGGGGGCACCACTTGCCAATTAGGTAACCCATTATGTAAAAAATTAGGTACATCAAACATAACCCATTTATTAATATCTATGGCAACATTGACTTACTAAAATGTTTCCAAAAGACCATTTTAGCAATATTTATCAACAAATGTTGCATTTTTAGTGTTGCAAATGACTATTTTTGTTATAGTGATGTAAAGTGTTTTGTTTGTTAATTTTATACAAATTTTCTTAATTTCTTTTTACATTGATTTGAATAGTTTTAGCGTTTTGATGTTATTCTTGGGTTTCAAGATTTGTATTGATTTAGATGACTAGTTAGACTTTTTTCAAGATTTGTATTGATTTAGATGACTAATTAGAAATTTATCAAAAAAAATTTCCTTCCAAGTAATAATTACACAAAATAATATTTTTTTTGTATATTAATTTTGCACAGAATTGCACAAAATAATGTAGTCAGTGACGGCAATGTTTTTTGCACATAATACATTATTTTNAAGATTTGTATTGATTTAGATGACTAGTTAGACTTTTTTCAAGATTTGTATTGATTTAGATGACTAATTAGAAATTTATCAAAAAAAATTTCCTTCCAAGTAATAATTACACAAAATAATATTTTTTTTGTATATTAATTTTGCACAGAATTGCACAAAATAATGTAGTCAGTGACGGCAATGTTTTTTGCACATAATACATTATTTTTGTATATTAATTTTGCATGACATGATTGAATAAAGTTTTTTTATATAACATTAATATTCTTTTGTATATTAACTTTGAGGTCATATTGCATAATATGATTTTTTTATATGTAGATAATCAGATATGGAATCGATTTTAGAAGAACAAAGTAATCATGAGATATGTGATAAAATTCCAATGAATAGTGAAATTGTGAATATCAACAAAGTGTGAATGGTAAGAATGGACATAAAAGGTCTGATGTGTGGGCTCAATTTGATATAAAGAAGGATGTAATCGTAGAATGTATTTATTTTGGACAATTATATAAGCATCAATCTAAAGGTGAGACTAGTGCATTGCGAAATCAAGGATTTGTGGAAGAAGTATCCATATAGGTCTCAAGACAAAAAGCAAAAGACATTGAATTTCTATGGTAATTCTAAAAATGATGAGGTTTTGGAGAGTGTTGGTAGCGGTGGATAACTTGTCAAGTTTACTTAGAAAGGTGTGAGAGAATAGATTACTATGTACTTTATATCATCTGAGTTACCTTTTTTACACGTGGAAAATGAAGGTTTTCGGTGTTATAGAAGGTATTTTTTCCAACTATTGATTTTCCTTCGAGGATTACAGTTGTTAGGGATATATATATCATTTGTTTCTCGATGAGAAGAGGAAATCGAGGAAAGAATTGAGTAAACACTGGGTTTGTTTGACTACTGATTGTTGGACATTTATACAAAATGTAAGTTATTTATGTTTGACTGCTCATTGAGTTGACGATGATTGGGGTCTTAAAAAATGAATCATAAGTTTCATCCAAGTCTCCAGTCATAAGTGTGCTATGGTAGGAAAGGAATTGATATCTTGCCTTCAAGATTGGGAAATTAACAAGATTTTTTGTGTAAATGTTGATAATGCCTCATCTAATTACGTAGCAATAATGAAATTGAAGAGTGGTTTTCAAGAGAAGAAGAATGGTCTAGTTCTTGGGGAGAAATGCTTCATATGAGGTGTTGTGCTCACATTCTCAATCTTATAGTTTGTGATGGTATAAAAGAAATTAGCAATGCTATTTCATCTATCCGTAATGTTGTATGGTAAGCTAGATCTTCCCCAGCACGACTAAAAAGATTCCGAGAGAGCTGCAAGGATGCAATTATTGAGTCCCGAGGTTTATTGTGTTTGGATGTATCAAATAGATGGAATTCCACTTACATGATGTTACAGGTTGCAATAAAGTTTTAAAAAGCATTTGAAAATGGCGTGTTTATTGAAGGGATCAATTTGTTGACACTTTCTCAAAGCTCTTGAAATTTAAATTACGAACATAAGTAAATATAGATGTCAAGTAGCTAATTCTTTAAAATTTTAGGTGAAAATTTAACAATCAAGTATGATGCAATACGATTGTTGAATTTGAAGAAAAAGAAAATTTCTTCGCAAGTATGATGTGTACACAAGCGTACACGTTAGTTAATACTTAATTGTGTTACTAAATAGATTTTTTATTTTTATTTTTATTTTTTTTGGTTTTGGAAAAAGGAAATGATGGTTTAGGGAGAGGTGTAATTCAAATTCAGTAGTAGGTCTTGTGGGTATTTTTTTTTTATTATTATTTTTTATTATTTTTTATACTATACATTTGGTGACTTTTATCTATAAAGAAATCTTTTTGAAATCAAATCCAAACGAGTTAAATATTTGACCATGTGCGGTTGAGGGAGTTTTTGTCAACTTTTCGTAGTCACAAAGAGTTTAGAGGAGGGAGACGGATACTATACACAAAAAATAACAAAGTGTATTGAGATTTTGCAACGGTTAAGGATCTAGTTGTTTAAATATTTTAGAAACATTAAATTTATTAAGAATAATTATATTTATTTTTTTGTAGTAATTGACAATTAGGAACCCCAGCAATGTAATAAATGTCGCATCTTATGAGACTATTTTCAGTATTTTCACAAAATGAGAAAACATATCATCTTTTCGACAACTAATTATTAGATTACAAATTTTCGTATAACTCGGATATATTTTGAATTCGGCCTTTGAGGTAACTTAAGGGTTCTATAAAGAAGGTACTAGGAAAAAAAAATGGACTTGAGGGTTTGTTAAGGAATGTGGCAAATACCAATCGAGGAAAATGAAAGGTGTTTTCTGGCCAAGTCGAGGGGCCAGGGGGGGTGGGGGTGAAAGGCCACTTTGCATATGGCGATCTTTACCCTCCCTACCCTAATGGCTCTATTGTCCAAGGAAGCATTGAATATGGATGGCAATAGGACGGCTCGAGGCAGTCATTCTCGTCCCTTGCCACGTTCAGATTTTTCCTTTACCCAACCTATCCTTGCTTAAGACAGAACGGGGTCAGGCTTCCTACCTCCATTTATTTTTTTTAATGTAATAACTTAAGAAAATTATTATTTTTTCTCGATTTATAGAATAGTTCTGGTTCCCATTATCAATAATTGAGATGCTAGGTTGTGCACTAGCTTCCAACGCGACTTCATAGAAATCAATTCAAAAGACGATGGAAGAGAATGAAAAACACATGGTGATAATCGAAAATTCCCTGTATTTACCTATTGTGGATAATCAAGACTTTCTGAGTTCTTGGTCATCCATTCATGTCCTTTGTTATATTATTACTTATACACCTTATGATTGGACGTTTGGATGTATTGTAAATAAATTGGTATATGCAACTCTTGTTAGTAAATACCCAAACCTAATTTACTTTTGCGCACAATTAAACATAGATTTTCTTACTCCGTGAGACTTATTAAGCTGAAAATAAGCACATGTCCAGTACATATTCAAGACATGCATTTAATAATATAATGCCATACAATTAAATTATCGTAAAATTATCTTGTTTTGTTTCTACATCACGGTGCTCTGGAGGCGACGACGCTCTGGAGGCGACGTTTCTCCTTGTGGATCTGCCCGCCAATCTTGAGTAAAACATTGCTCAAATCTACCCACTCCTTCAAACGCCGATCTAGTGGCTAAGCAGATCTCCTTGTGGAAGTGTTTCTCTAGAGGTGAAGCAGATCTACCCAATCCGTCAGACGCCGACGCCACCGCGGTGCTGCTGTAATGAAGAGGCGAAGCAGATGCAGCGTTGGGTAAGTTTGAATGGTGTGTTGTGTGGTGGCGGTTTGTGGTGGTGGATTTGGTGGTTGGGGTGGGTTGGATGACTTTTTGTGCGGTGGTGGTGATGATGTTTGTGTGGTGGCTGTTTTGTGGTGGTGGTGTGGTGGAGGTGGAGGTGGAGGTGGTTGTGGGTGGGACGACGTGGGGTAGGAATGTTTGTTGGTGGTTGTCGCTGTGTGGTGCAGGCGACGACGGTGGTGGTTGTCATTTTTTGTTGTAGGTGGTTGTCTTGTCGGGGTGTAGGTGGCGACGATGATGGTTTTGTAGTTGAAGATGTGGTTTGTTCGTTTTTGGTGTGTTTGGTGGTGATGGTTTCTGGTGGCAGTAGAGGTAGTTGTTGGTGGCGATATCGGTGGTGGTGGTGTGATGGTGACATCGTCGGCCACCGTGTGAGGGTTGTCGCAAGTGACGGTGGAGATATTGGAGGTGACGGTGGTATGTGACCCATTAGTTGACATGTGACTAGTCACCCGTGACTCTTAAAATTCGAATTGTGACTTACAATTGATTAAGTTGTGACCGAAAAGTTAATATGTGACCTATAAATTTTTTTATTGGTAATCGAGAAATAAGTTGTGACCAATAATTTGATAATTCGTGACCAATGAAATAAACTGTGACCTATAAATTTTTTGATTTATGACATCGAACAAATTTGTGACCTACAAAATTTTTGATCTGTGATCGATAAATAAATTGTGACCTATAAAATTATGATTTGTGACCGAAAAATAATACGTGACTAACTAAATTGTGAATCTGTGACCATATTACATAAATCTGTGACGGTCAACGAAATAGTCGTCGGAATTGGAACGGTCGCCAGAATAGTCATCGGAAAAGTCGCTGGAACGGTCGTCGGAGTAGTAGGGGTGGTGTATGTATATGTATATGTCAAATATCTGATTTTAGAAATTTTAATTTTTTTTTTATTTTTGAAATAGTGTATAGTAAAAATAGGAGAAATGATTTTTTTTTTTTTTTAAACGTATTAGCCTGGCCTGTAATCTGGTCCTGAAACCGTTCCTGGGTGAGACACGTACATTTTTGTCATTATACTTTTTGTCCAATACATTGATGGGTATCCAATGGTTTTAGCCACATTTTTCATGAAACTAATTGAAACCTATAAAAAGAACTTGAAGTTATCATTGCCTGTATATAATAATCCAACTTGATTTAATTGACCATACTTGTAGATAGTATTAGTTCCCATAATGTATTATAAAATAATTTTACAAAAAGTTTTGTGTTTTTCCCGTTGTTTATTGTAATAGAGTTAATTGTTGTTATGTGACTGCAACTTTCATAAAATATAGTCCTCATTGAGATATTCTTGGCTTCCTAGTAAAAATATCTAATCGACAAAAGTGAATGATATACGTAAAGGTTGGCTAAGTGTAAATGCTCCCTGCTTTACTAATTGGGGAGGTACCGGGTGTCTAAGAACAACACAAGCGAGAAATGATTGGGGGATGGGGACTAAAACTAGGAGGTATACATAGAATGGGTGGTAGGAGAGGAGATTATCTTTTCTCGTTTTTCGTTTTTTAAAGTATAAATAAGGGTAAAATTGCCATTTAATGAAATTATGCATATCACACAAATGACAAAACATTTCATTCTCTAACGGGTTTTTAGACATAAGGATGTCAATGTTGATCTAATTGTTATGAAAATAAAAGTTCGAAGACTCAAATGTCAAAACAAATTAGTTGGGTTGAATAACTTGAAAGCCTCAAAACTCAAATATCAAGTAAAAACTAGTTGTGTACTTCAAATATCAAGTAAAAACTAGTTGGGTACCAAAGTACACACTTATGAATTCAAACATGGATTCACAATAATTCTCACAAATTATATTCTCGTCAACAAACATTGAGACTTGAATCGAGAACTCTCTCGTCTTAAGTTTTCAATCATTTTTTAAATTTAATTTTATTCTAGTAACCTAATTATACACAAGTGATCCACTTGTCCATGCCAACTACAAATTAAGAAAAATAAAATAAAAATTCAACCAATTAACAGTCCTCTTGTTCACCCACCCCAAGAATACCGCATGCCCTACACAAAAGTTAAATGTGAATGAATAAAAAAACTCCTCTAATGCAGCTCCCAAGTCTTATTTGAGGAGTAGGTAAAATTCCTTACCTTTTTTTTCGTCAAAATCAATTGAAAGTCATAGTATTAGATCATTAGTGTCTTCTTTGTTGAATTTTGGAGATGTTTACCATCCATAAATATATAATTTACAAAATCTATGAAACATCCACTAATTTTAAAAATTTGGGATCGTTGACATATTTGATTATGTTTAGAAATTTAATTTTTAGAATGATTAAATTTTTAGTTAAAAAAAGTAACTCTTAAGTTATGTTTGGTAAAATAAAAAACTTTAAAGTAATTAAGTTTGATTTACTTTTAAGCATGACTCGTTGACCGCACATGAACACTAAGCAGAATGAGTAACAAAGACTTTACGTGTCTTTTTCTTTTCTCTCTTAATGATATTAGCCGCGTTTAATTCATTTACGGAGTCTAATCTATCTTGATAACTATCTTACATCATGATTAATGCATCTTTCTGAAAATTTCATGCTAGAAGCTTAAAGCTTTGTGGTTTGGTAATAAAGTTAGGGCATTAAGAAATCTTGTTTGGACATCATAATTAAGTAAGCATTACACAATTATTAAAAGATTATTAGCATATCAATCAAGTAATTGCTTAAGCAGTCCTCTTATTTTTGGCATTTGCATCTGTCAGCTAAAAGTGCTTGAAACTTTTGCAAATCAACTAATTAATTAATTAGTATATCAATTTTTAGGCCTTGCACTATCAACTCATAGTGTTTTGGAAATTTTAAGAGTGACTTAATATTGAAATTAAAATGAAATAAAGAAATTTATTTTTATTTTTTTTCAGAAAATTGGGAAGTAAAAATAAGGACTTTTGTTCAAGAAAACTAGATAAAAACGTGGACCAAAATAATTTATTTGAAAGAGTTGAAGTTATCTCACAATTTATTACTTATTTATTTTAACATGAAAGATTTGGAGACTGTTTGATGGTGATTAAAATTAGATTTTTTTTTTTAGTAGATTGTGATAGAATTTTTTGTAATGTATAGTTGAAAAACTGTGGACCCATGAAAGATGTGATTAATATTGATTATTTAATTTAAATTTAATTTAAATTTTAATCAGTACCAAACAAGCTCTTGGAATGTCCAGAAGAGTAGTCATCCATTGGTGATTTTCAAAGGGGACCAAAAATAAGTCAATTATGTTGGAAATTTTGAGGGTTCTTTTCCATTATTTTGTAGTTGAAGTCTTTTGACTTTTAGACCCAAATTAGAGCAAGATTTTGTGAGGGTGAGACAGCAGGACGGTGATCTACAACAAAGTGAAATTATTTTAATTTTTAATTATTTGAGTTGGGTAAATATGGTTTAACCACAAGCAATCTTAATTAATTAAAAAATTATTTTTATCTTCTTGAAAGAAAAGACAATCGAAAAATATGTACTTGGTTTATCTTGTTCCCGAATGAACATTTTCAATTATATTCGTTTTTTAAATGATAATTTGTTCCAATTTTTTTTATTTTTTTGTGTTCCTATTAGTAAAATTATTAAATAAACATAAAAATATTATATTAATAGTACTAAGCCCTTGTTTGAGTCCCATTTTAGGGGGGGAAAATGTATGTTTAAATAGTGATTTTTGGAAAATATGTTGTTAGAAAATAAGATAAAGTTTTTGATTTACGTGTAAAATTATTTTATTGGAGAATATCATGTGGTTGAAAATAAATTTTGAAAAAATAAGGGTTCGCTTCGTGTTTCAATTTTTAGTTTTAAGTTTTGAATTTATTTTTGATTTTGTATTTTGAATGTCCATTTTGAAATTATTGAAAACGCGTTCTTTTTGTCATTTTAAAATTTTTTTCAAAAATAAAAAAAATGTTCTCGCTTGTTTTTTATTGAAAACAATCAAAACGACTTTTTTGGCGTTTTTCGTTTTCTTTGTAAATTTTAAACTCGTTTTTGGAAATTCATTTATAAAAATAGGTAAATTAACGTACTTTCAGTATTTTCAAAAATTGAAAACAGTGAAAAGAACAGACCCTAAATTTTTTATAAAATGGGGGCTCAAAAAAGATGTAAATATGTATTCTAGAAAATTTCTAGAATGGTGAAAGCCTATCCCTATCAACTAAAAAGTGAAAGCCTAGTTTGTTTTATTAATTCTAGAATGTCAAGGCGAATGGTTGAAATAGTGTGATTATTTGTGGTATTTGGGGCCCGCTTGATTTTCATTTTTGGTGTATATTGCATTTTTAAATAGTATATTAATCAAGAATGTGTCGTTAAAAATGAAAGAAAAATATAGTATCGAACAAGGATTTATAATAATGTCTTGTTGTCAATAGTTCCCATGTTTTTATTCATTTCAACATAATTATTCATCTATCATGTAACCCTTTTCAAAGAATAATGTTTACATAGTTACCACTTGTGCTAGCATAATCAACGTACGTTAATTGAATCTATTAATATTCTTACGTTATCACATAATCAGTGAAGAATTATCCTTCAAAGGAAGACGCGTGGGCCAGCATCGGAAATGAGCACTCAGCTTCCTACCTAAAATTGACTTCTGTTAAACCCCAACAATCCACAAAAAGTCAAAAAATAAAAATCATCATAATAAAAAAGTTCAATTATAGTCATTTTTTATTTTTTTTATGGAGTTGGTGTTTGTAGTTTAACTAATTGCAATGTAGGATAGGGATGCAGGGNTCCACAAAAAGTCAAAAAATAAAAATCATCATAATAAAAAAGTTCAATTATAGTCATTTTTTATTTTTTTAGGAGTTGGTGTTTGTAGTTTAACTAATTGCAATATAGGATAGGGATGCAGGGTCGGTAATAGGTTACGTATGCGATCGTCTAAGGCCCCATTTTGATGAGAGCTCCAAATTATATAATGTTAATTGATTGGTTGACGAAAAACGAAAAATAAAATTACGAAATTCTTTAAATTAAACTTATCATATGTAAACATAACAAACTAATAAAATTTGAAAACGTAAATATCTCAAAAAAAAATCATATAAATGTCATAAAATTTATCATATACGTTTATGTATCACATAAACATATTACAACAATTACTTTCTCTACATATAATTAATTTGACAATTTATCATCCCAACCATTATTTTCCTTTTCTTTTTTTTTTTTTTTAGACAAGGAAAAAAAGGTTACTTTTCTCCCTTTAATATTTACAGCCATTACTTTTTTTAATGCTTTCGTGGTAGGTCTTGTACTTATTCAAGGAGCTGCTGCTAAAGACGCTGATATTCAATTCTCTCTGGATTTTTGCATTTTGTTTTATTCCATTTTTTTCCAATTTGTCAGTGTCATTATATTGATTAAAGTTTTAATTAAACTAATACTTCTCTAAATGATATGTAATCTGATTTTGGATTTTCCTGATCCACTTATTATTATTATTATTTTTTTTTTGTACTGGAGTTTAAATCTTGTATATTATCTTCCAATTTTTATGATTATGTTTAATTGTATTTAATTGTTTTCTAAGTTAAAGTCAATAATTAGTTTTAACCACATATTTCATAGGATTAATAACTTTTCAACCATACATTTCATCAGGTTTTATCAAAATATGCTAAAAACGTGATTTTATTCTATCAAATTGGGGCTTAAATAAGGCTCCATATTTGAAGTTTGCATAAGGCCCCCAAAATATGAGGGCACACCCTGTAGGGATGTTAAGTGAGTCGAATGGCTCCGAACACGAGCAGAGTGTTTTTTTATACCCAAGTAGATTATTTTTTCGTACAAGTTGTTCGTTGATTCGCACGAGTCATGCGAGCTATTAGACCTATATGAGTCAAAAATGACTTGTCTAGTCTGAATTGTTGCTACTTTTGCAACAAGAGCCTTGCTATTGGGCCAGGCTCAAAGCCAGACCCAAGTCCCTGGCCAAGGAGAATTTTCCTTGCAACCATGATTGTCATTGCTGCAAAAGAAGCAATGTGAATGCCGGTAGAGGTAGGTCTATTCCTACGTGTCAAATCATCTCAGGGAATCTTTGTTATTTGACATTCAAATTTTAATTTTACTTTTTTTTTTTCTCTTCATTTTAATCCATTTTCAGCCTACAAGTGGAGGGTTTTAGAATTATATTTCCGCACTTGTTGGTTTCCTCTACTCTCATACAACTATCTCCTCTCATCATCATTAAAAAAAAGAGAGGAAAAAAAAAAAAAAAGCCTCTTCCCTCTGAGTTATTTATTCCAATTGTACAATGTTATTGTATTTAATTTTTATAGAAAAATTTTAAACATGAAATAATAATTTGTGTACAACTTTTAAGTCTAAATACACATCATGTAGTTGGTCCCAAGCTTGGATAAATGATGATGATTTTTACAAATCCAAATTTATCTCATTAAATATCTTTTACAAAATTGATTTTTCCCTTAAACGGTCTACAAATTTCCAACTACGTTACATTTAAAAAAAATAAAAATAATAATTAGCGAACCATTTTTTTTTTTTTTTTTTT
>CAIGRR010310424.1:0-12346 GCA_903798365.1 Fraxinus sp. 1973-6204 | reverse complement strand
TTCAATTTGGGAGTTGGTAGTAGACTTGACGAGGTTTTGAAGAGTCCAAGTTGCAATTGGAGAAGGTTTTTCAATTTTGGTAGTTTTTTTTTTTTTTAACCCATTGTAGTAAGACTTCACCTTATATTAAACACTTTGGGTCCGTTTGATTGCAAATGTGGAAAATTGGTAAAAAGAAAATGAATTACAGAGAATTGAATTGCCTAGAAATTGTTTTATTGAGAATTGTAATTAATTGTGATTGATTGATATAATTTTTCACCTGAAAAATGTTGAAAGTTTGGTGTTCGTTTGACTTTGTTTTTTATGAAAATTGTCCATTAAAGTGGTAATTTTTTCTACCATTGGGTCTAGAATTTATTCCAATTGCAAAAATAAAAATAAAAAATAAAAAACTACCATACCAAATACCATTCGTTTGGCTTTGTTTTGCATGGAAATTGTCAATAATAAATTTTTTTTATTATTGTGTCTAATATTTTTCCCAATTGCAAAAAAAAAAAAAGAAAAGAAAAAAGCTGGAAATTCAAAAACCCCAAAAACAAAAGGAAAACAAATTCATCCATTTGAAGGAAAAGAGGCGCGTGAGATTCCAGGTAAAATTTTTGCAATCAAACAGGTAAAAAGTAGGAAAATTATTGGTATCAAACGGGCCTTCATNAAAAAAAAAAAAGAAAAGAAAAAAGCTGGAAATTCAAAAACCCCAAAAACAAAAGGAAAACAAATTCATCCATTTGAAGGAAAAGAGGCGCGTGAGATTCCAGGTAAAATTTTTGCAATCAAACAGGTAAAAAGTAGGAAAATTATTGGTATCAAACGGGCCTTCATTTTATTATATTCCTAATAGGTTAGGGATCTTAGTATTATATATATGTGGTGTATAACACATATTGAATCAATTTTTACATTCTACACAATAATTTGTGATCCTCTTCTGCCCATGGTATAATTTTACTACGTAAATCTTGTGTTCTTGTTTGATCTAATTTTCATATTGCCATATTATTATATACATTTAAATCATAAAAGAAGTCGTGATAGACTGATAGTTAACCACAAGTGAAATTGACAAGTGTTGTTTGTGATATGGCAGGTTGGGATCTTGACCGTTTAGGGGAATGCTTATCTTTTATATTTTTGGGTTGCGGATATACTCATTTTCATGACTAGTTGATTCTTGTCGTAATTGTGTAAATAAGCAGTCACTCCGCTTTTAAGTTGTATGAAAAAGACGAAGGCATTTATTTCCTCAAGTGTGGCGTTTTTGAGCCGCCATTTTGGCCAACATGACTTATGAGAATGTTTTGCCATCCCGAAAACCTAATATGACCATATTATGCCTTTTTGCATTTCATTACTGCGTAACAATTGCTATGTCATCCCAATTCACTTTATTGTTAATGAATGTCCTTGGATGGAAGTAATACAATATGATATATGGTTCTTGGTTTTGTTGCATGAAAATATTTTATGCTGCTCAAAGAACAATGGTAATATTTTCTTTGGCAATTTAATTATCATACTTTGAATGACTTCTGTTAGTAAGCAAGTTTCCTTTTGTATGTTATTAGGAACCTGATAAGGTATATATCATTTTGGAGTACTGCAAAGGGGGTGACCTATCAATGTATATTCAACAACACCTAGGAAGAATCCCTGAAGCAACTGCAAAGCACTTTATGCAGCAACTTGGTATTTTTTCCCATTTCTTGGTTATGTATTTCATTTCTCGAACTCACATATTAATGTAATGTGTTCCATGCTGCAGCGGCAGGTCTTAAAATTCTGCGTGAAAACGACCTTATACATCGGGATTTAAAACCCCAGGTTTGTTTCAATTTACATGTTGGGTGATTTTTCACCAAGTTTGGTGATTGCTATCTTTATATAAAATCAGGGATTCTTCAATATAATACATGTTTCCCAGACTTCTATATAAGGAACATTTTGTGACGGAAATGTATGCGCTTATTTGCTTACATTTATCTCTGATTATTCTACCAAAAACATCAATTGGTTGCTGGTTTATGTTAATTGTTTACCTATTTTTTCTTCTTTTTCCCACTTTCCTCTTCCATCCATCTTTTTTCAAATGGTATAATAGCTTCCTTGTAATGATCTAATGATTAGAAAGTCTTCCACTATACAAACAGATGCTTAGATTACACCATCTCAACTGCATCATGTTCTAGGGTATTGCAGTATATAAAACAAAGGAATTGCAAATTTTGTTGTGAAAGATCATAATATCACCCTGATCTCTTAATTTGAATTCTTCATCATAGTTTTCTGTATCGATCCACAAACTGTTCAAATTTTCGATTAACAACGATTCCTCATCTAATGTCATCTTTCCGTGTAGTCTTTTTACGTGTCACTATCTTTTTTTTATTGACCAGTCCTTTTCAGCCTTCAGTTTATAACATTCCTAAAAATGCAATTTACGTGTTTGTGACGGGTGCAAATAGCAGTTGACTTTGTTCTGATTTCATTTAGTTAGTGTTATTTAATAGACTATTAAAACTAGATTTAGAAATTTGGTAAATTCGCAAAGCATCAGATTTAAGATTGCAAATTGTGAAACTTTTATAGTGTTTAGTGATGCTTATGTGTCAATATTGATAATTACCTTTCAGCATTTGTGTTGTCTTTAAAAAAAATTTACCAACCTGTTTATTAAAAATATAACAACATTTTATATTTCTCGGTCCAACACAGTATGTATTTTCATCTCTTTCACAATGAATAATCTTGGGCGATGAACAACTTAATTAGTTGTCTTTATGTTACTTTATCGGATGTAAAATTTTTACATTCCTTATTCCTAAATTACAAGATAAACTTTCTATGCATTCTTTTTAGTTCCATTGAAATAATATTCTATTCTTGATCATGGAGGTGCTTAAAAGGATCGAATTGGTTATATTTATAATATCGCTACCACAACCTAAAAAGACATCTTTACATAATCTTGATAGTATGTTCTTACTTGAAACAAAAGTCTCATGTCTTTTTCAAATTATATTAGAAAAGTTGGCTTGTGCTTTATATTTTATAATACAATTTTGTTAAATGATATGCAGTCCCTTACAGAAAGAAAATCAAAATTTTGAAGAATACAGTCATATTTTGAGAATTAATAAGATCCTTTCATATGAAAATCGCTGGTTAAAAGTTTTAAAACTGTAGATAATGTTTCTTGAGGTTAGAGGGAGTATTTAGAATCATGTGTACAGTAATAGTGGGCATCTCAGTTTATCTAACTGTATAAATATTTGTAATTAAGTCATAAAATTTATGTTTTATTTCATGATTGATAATATGGACTTATTATCAACTTCAATTAGCCCCCTTTTGATCCCCATTATCTAAAAACTCATTTTTTCTAAACCCATTTTCACCCACATATCCTCACAATAAAATATTTGCACATAAACCTAGAACTTTTCTTGTTAACAATACATTCTCCCAAAATTCAAACAGCAAAAATGGGGCTCAAACGTAGGCTTAGTATAATTGTACAAGTACATCAAATTTCACTGCAATTATAGAAACAAAGCTTCATTTATAATAATCAACCAAATGAGATCTTCTCAAAGTAAAACCAATTATTGTGTTAGAACAATAATATTAATATGTTAAATGATTTGTTTAGTGAAACATTATTATAATTCTTAGATAGCATCAGCCTCTATGGCTAATAATCAGAAGACAGACTTTAACTTTAGTAAATAATATCTTTAGGTTCCCATTTCACTGGTGCAATGGAGCCCCAATAGTAAGGTGTCTTTAATCACAGTAGAGAAAGAACAATGTAATATGTTTGATTGTCTTATGTTCTTTTACTGCATGTATGTGTTTTGTAAGTTATTCTTTCCGTTTGTAATGAGACAGAGAGCTTTGCCTTGTCTTTTTCTTACTTCTGGAAGGAATGGCATAATGTTTAAATGCTGAATTCAGGCTATAATCATGTATTTTAATTCCAACTGGTCAGTTTGCTTACACAAATTTCATTTGTATGTGTGTAATACTTGGAACAGAATCTTCTCCTTTCCACTGATGATGAAAACGCTGTTCTGAAGATTGCTGATTTTGGGTTTGCTAGGTAAAGTTATTGTTTTTGTTTTTGATATAGTTGGTGTCGGCACATCACCATCATCCCTGGTGCTAGTTCTGTAAGGATGATATGTTGGTGCATGCATTTTACTGTTAGACTTGGGGTTTAGTTAGAATCTGTAATCTTGATAATGTATGAATCTGGATGGAGCCCGAAGCACTGGGTCTAATTTTATTAAAAAACTAGAATGATTTGGAGTATAGTTTGTACTGTTGTAGAAACACATTAACCATTTTTCATTCTTAGAATTGTGGCAGTTTTGACTTACTTCTTTTTTCACTTTGTTCTTTTCTTTTCCTTTTTGTTTAAGGCATTTCCTTAACTTGAATCTTTTCTGATTCTGAATCTAACACTTGTCTTTAGAAAATACATATAAAATATATTTCCTTTCCGGCTTGTCTTCTACCAGTTTGACATGTATGCTGCAGTTTCCCCTTCAACCCACCTTTTTTTTTGTATTCATTAAGATACTTTTTATCTTGATAATATGCTAGTGTTAAGAAACACGCCTAAGATGTATATAAATTGGCATCATGATCCACATGGAGCTTAAAATTTGCGGATCAGAAATTCCTTTTTCTTTTGCCAGATCTCTACAACATAGAGTCCTTGCAGAAACCTTTTGTGGTTCGCCACTATACATGGCTCCTGAAATAATGCAACTGCAGAAGTACGATGCAAAGGTGAGATTCATCTTGTATATAACCAAGGAAAGAAACATCATCTTAATCGACTATTTATTTTGAGCTGAAAATGCAGGCAGATCTGTGGAGTGTTGGTGCCATTCTATTTCAACTTGTGACGGGGAAGACTCCATATACAGGAAACAATCAGATACAGGTTTTCTCATTCATGTTTTCATCAACACAGTTATTTAAATGTAGTATGCCGGATTTTTACTGGTGAAAGTTGCTCTTCATTGCCTTAATCCAATCTGTAATGCATTTGCAGCTGCTTCAGAACATTAAAAAATCGACTGAATTGCAATTTCCTCCAGAGGCAAAGAATTTGAGTCCTGATTGCATGGATTTGTGTAGGAAATTGCTGCGCCGTAATCCAGGTATTTCATGATGTTTGCATATTGTGTACAGATTACATCATCGTGACCACCATAGTATTAATTTAATAAACACATATTGTAGTATTTCTGATAGAATAAATATCCATTTCC
The DNA here is from genome assembly GCA_903798365.1 of Fraxinus sp. 1973-6204. Classification (NCBI taxonomy): domain Eukaryota; kingdom Viridiplantae; phylum Streptophyta; class Magnoliopsida; order Lamiales; family Oleaceae; genus Fraxinus; species Fraxinus sp. 1973-6204. Next base: position 7,058 of record CAIGRR010310424.1, on the reverse strand, counting down.
CCTTCGAACATACAAAATAAGCAAACTTGATTTATTATATTTCCGTTTGCAATAGAGTTGTACGAAGCAAAAAATATGTTTTAACTGCTTATTGTTGGCTCTATTTATAAATAAGTTGATTAAAATCGATGTAGCGGTGCACAACATGCAACCTTTTTAAACTGTAATCTCAATCCACTGTTTTTACGTTCCTTGAGATCTATTTAACACTGGGCTTTGATCTTTTAACTTCAAAACCATGCTGTTTCTCGAAAAATTATTCTGATATTAATGCTTATATTTATTATGTTCTTTGAAAGTAACCAACAAATATGTTGTGTGGTCTACCTCTGACATTTTGTCTCGTGATTCACATAGATCAACATATGTAATTTAAAGGCTTATATTCTCAGAAGTTTTAGTTTTTGTCAAACTTCGATTTTTTCGTATGTACAGTGGAGCGGTTGACATTTGAAGAATTTTTCAATCATCCCTATCTTTCTCAGAGGCAACCTCATGATTCAGTCAGGTAAATGAGGTTGATCGTATGTTCTTGTTATCTTTACTTTACGATGTTGTTTTCGGTTGAGAAAGATAAATTTGTTTGTTATATGAAGGAATAAGCAATCTGAAAGAGCAGTATATGATTTCCCTTTTTCTGAAAGGAACCAAGAAGATGGTTCACAGGAAGATTGCTTGCCCTTCAGTCTAGATGATGATTCCAGCAGGCTTCATTCTCACCCATCTATGTTAAGGACGTCTCCCATGAGATCCACATATGGATTTTCTCTAAAACCTGATAAGAGGGAAGTTTTTAGCCTTTCAAACAAAACGGATTTTATTTCCAACTTTAATAGTGCCCCACGTAAAACAGAAATTACAGGGTCCAGTCTTGGCAGCCGTCGACTTTCAGAGGGAAACCTGAAAGGATCTCGTAAAACCTTGGACTTCAGGCAACTAAATACTCTCCCAAAAGGTGTTCTTTTATAAATATCCAAATTTTTGTTGCAAGTATAATTGCCTTGATGTACAGATGGTCTTGCTAAAAGACGTTCCTCTCTATCGTCTTATTTCAATCGGCTGGATAGATGTGGATTCATTCGAGTCAATAGAACAGGAATATGTCCTCGTGCCTGGTCCCCCTACAGACTTATCATCTTCTGCACATGCTTCTATGCAAAGTCATTTGCCATCTAAATCTGGTAGTCAACCTCTTAACTCTGTAAATATGACTTCCACACCAAGTGCTCCGGTGCCAATAATTGCAACAGCAACTGGCAGAGTTGACTACACTGGAAGCCTAGAAAGTCGCAGCTCCGCTCCTGGGACTTCACAAGGGTCAATGGATTCAAGAGACACTTTTGAAAAGCCATCAACTGACTTCACGACAAGGATCAAGTCATTGCAATGTTGTGCATCTGCCATCACTGATTTAGTGAGGGAGAAGGTAAACTAAACAAGAAGTACCGTTTTTGTACTACTGTTGATTGATAATTAGATGGGACAAGTACAGGAGAAAGAAATGATTGAAGGTTGCTTTTTCATCCCACTACAGAGAAAATAGCTCTAATATATTTAGCTATTCAGTTTAATCCTAACATTCAGTTATAATTAAAACTTTTAAGAGATTGGTTTTTAAACAATTAAATTCATCAGTCTTATGATGGTAGTTGTCAGCTTGAACGATCCGAACACGCGTGACCTGGTGAAAGCTCTCTTTTTTTCTATTTATTTGACATCCTGCCTATGATGGCATGGCTGTAATATAATCTAATTTTATCTTGGTGTACTGGTATCACTCCATTTACCATGGCATTATATTTGGAAAGATGATTCTTAGAACTGCGGTAAATAAACATGTTTATAGGAAGCTATACCTCTAGATTCTGCCAACATATTTATATCAAAGCTATGCCATTATATTCTGCCAATTCAGCAGTAAATCCTCAATGGTACTAAATTTAGACTCTAGTGCATGGCCCCTACATGCATCAGCAACCCTGAGACTTTCCTTCTTGATCGAAAACTCCATATCATTTTGAGTTTTTCTGTTGAAATGGCTATTATGCATGTTTTAATATAACATGTATATGGACTAATATCACAACCATTTATTAGATTGAGGTGTAAACAACTGGAAACATTTTCAATTCAGCTTCTAATTCTTGCTATGGCTATTATGTAATGTTTAAATACATGTATACGGTCTAATGTGATTACTGTTTATTAGATTGAGGCAGGAAAACAACTGGAAGCATTTTCAATTCAGTTTCTAACTCTTGCTATATGGAAGCAAGCATTGTATATTTGTCATACTCATGCTGCATCAGCTACTGAAGGAAGTCCAATCCAAGAGACTATAAAATTTAAGGAAATCTCTAACATGCGGCATAATCCTGATGTCCTAGATTGTTCTGATGATATTAAATCTCATGGTCCAGTGGATATATATTCTCAGATAGAAAGAGCATTTGTTCATGAAGTTGGGTATGCAGAAGAACTTGCTAAAGTGATAGAACCTGGTATGGATTTAATGTCTTAACATACTTGTATAGTTTGTCACATTCTTTTGTAGTTGGAAGTTCTATAAGACATGGATGCAATCCTACTTTTGAGGTTTTATCATGGACAACTTTGAATCCATGGAGCTTAGTTTCTGGTCAAAATAAAAAAATCATTGTGCACTCATAGTACCAGGAAGCTTTAATAAATATTTAACCCCCTCCCCTCTCTATCGAAAGAGAAAAAGGGGAAAAAGAGAGAGAGAAAAATGTGCATGAACAAGGACTGGACAACAAGAAAACACGTACAAGTATTTGCTCATTTATATTATCACTGCAGATCATGTAAAATTTTACTGGCATTTAATATACATTTCGGTGATGGTTGGTGACTCTCTGACCCTCGGGGTAGGGATGACAACGGGGCGGACGGGGCACTCATTTGCCCCGTTTACTACCCCATATTATATATTTTTTGTTTTCTTGTCTTTGAAAAACAATACTAAACGGGGTGTGGCGGCGGATCCCCGCCCCCACCAAACCTATTGTGAGAGGAATTCCGGACCCATTTGGGTGGGGGCCCACAGGGTCTCGAGTTGACCTGGTTTTGTTGCCATCCCTATCTCAGGCTTAAGAATATTATTCCATTTCCTGTCTCTGTATGGATTTGTCCATGGCCAATAGTTTTATCTAGTTTTCAAGCATGTATGCCAAATTTTGTTGTCTTGATTTCAGGAAATATGGACTTGCCAGACGCAATGGATCTGATATATCAATCTGCCCTTGCTTTAGGCAGACGTGCGGCTGTAAGTATTGTCGTTAATTTTATATTGAATATGCTGTTGTAATGTGTATGCAAGAGGCAGAGGTATGGACTAAAAGATTTGTGAGGTCCGAATTGTTGGCATTATGCCTATATAGATATCTGAATTAGCATTTCTCATATTACTTTCAATTAATAAGAAAAATCTTTACTAATTTTGTAGTAAACATTTTATGGGATTGACCATGAATGAAATTATTTGACTCGGTATGGTTTCCAGGTAGACGAGTACATGGGAGATGCAGAAAACGCACCGATTTTCTATTCAAAAGCAGTGTGCTTATTAGAATTTATTCTAGTGGAAGCACCATGCCTCATTCTGAATCCTCCGTTTTCTCTAACGAACACAGAGCGGTGTAGGATTCAGAATTACATTGGTGCCCTTATTAACAGGGAGAATATTTTGCGCTCTCGAAGGATGGCTCTTTACAAGTCTGAGGATCAGCCATGAAAACAAGGGTACAGCAGCTGTATAAAGCAAACTCTGTGATGAAATTCTGTGCTTTATGAAGTGAGATTTTTGTTCTGTACAGTGATTGATTGTGTCTGTAAGGAGCATAGGATGGTTTTCATTGAGATTATATAATGGTTTTTTGACTTCATCACCTGCTTCAGAACTCAACCACACAAACCATTTAATCTGAAATTACCCGAATCTGATCAGAATCTGACTGAAATAGCTTGTTTGGTTAAATACTGGTTCGATTCCATTTTTTTTAAGAAAAAAATTGATTTAACTTTAGAACTGTTTTTTTTTTTTTTTTTATAAATTCTTATTTATATCAATCATTTAAGTTAATTTGTGTGAATTAATATGTAATTTAACTATCACCATGTTTGAGTCCCATTTTTTAGGGAAAATGTATTTTGGAATAGTGATTTTTTGAAGTGTGTATAATTTAAAAATAAGAAAAAGTTTTGAGTTTGTGTGTAAAATTATTTTATGGTAAAATGTGTGGTTGAAAATGATTTTTTTAAAAAAATAAAAGCTAAACTTGCAATATATAAGCATGAAAGTCCTACACAATAATTTACATTTTGTAACGATCTTTAAAGTATAGAAATTATCAGATTGGACCGTCAAGGACTGCTTATGGAATTAAGAATTATCATTTAGCCTTTGTTTGGTACACATTAAAATTTTCATTTTCATTCTTCTATTTATTTTCAACTACACATTATTCAATAAAATATTATTTTCCATTACATCAATAATTTTTCCTTCTTTTTCAACCAAAATTCTCCATCAATCTGCCATTCCAAAATAATGTAGCTCAAACTCAGTTCAATTCTCAAACTAAACCAGGCCAAATACTCAGGTAATTGGTGCAATACCCTATAATGTTTGCTAGAATTGTGGAACTTCCCTAATTTTTAATTTTGGCGTAAAATTCTCTTAAATCACCCAAATGTTGCGAAAGATCCATTATCATTTATTTGTGTTATTTATCCATTAGAAATAGATTAGGGTCAAAATGAATAAAAACTTAAAGGGTATTTTTGTCTTTTCAACTCCATACAATTACTTAAATGATCATATATGTGTAAAAGAAGTGGGAGAGGAACCAACATGTGAAATCAATGTAGAATCCCATTAATCCACCAAAAAAAGAAAATCCAAAATCATCACATAATTTTCACGTTTTTGTACATAGGAGAACTGCACGACATTGTACAGAAAATTTCGCATAGGTAAGTTGAATATTCACGTTTTCAATTTGATTTTTAGAAAAATAAGTTGATGTTTGATGTGGGTTTGTAATTTGACTTGGTTATTGAAGCATTATGTAATTTTATACGTGATTTTTGGTATGTCAATTTTTGCTGGTTTACTTTATGCTTTTACTTCTATCCGAATCTAGAATTGTATTACGCAGAATTTATCAAATTCAAAATTGTATTACGCAAAATTTACCGATTTCAAGATTGTATTCGGCAAAATTTACCAATGCTAAAGCTGATTTGCACACAAACATTTGAACTATTAACTTGATCTTCTTCTTTCTCAATGTAGATAGATATCCCATTTTCAAACCAATAGTAAAAATAAAAGCACTCCAGCTTGTATTACATGAGAACACAATACTACATGAAAAATTGAATAGTAGTCTAATTTTCACCATTCACTACCGACATTGCAATCACCGTCGAATACAAGCATTGGCTCGACCAGACTACAACCCGTATCCGACCCTGCAAATGTCTACTTTAGTTTTAGTTTTTTTTTAGATAAACCTATGTACATTTGTATTGTAGTCTGTGTCCAAACGCATGACTGAATTTGCCATTAATTACAACAGAACCACAAAATAAATAAAAAATCAACTTCATCTCAGTTTCCATTCCACATCTGCACAAGATCAATTGCAAAGATTTCTCAGGTTCCTATAGTCATGGGAAACTCTTTGACCAATTTAGGATAACTGGGTAGTACCGTCGAAGATTTTTGGGAGTTAGGCTAGCGGACTAGAATTTAAAAAAAAAAAAATTCACTTACTACCCCGACTAATTATTTATTTATTTTTAAAATTATTTTGATCTTTTAAATACAATTTAAATTAAAAACATAAAAATAAATTAAGATGGGTTCCCATCCCATTTATGGTGGGAATATTCATTCCCGGTAATTTTGCCATCCTTCCAAGTATTGTAGAATTTATTATTATTATTATTATTATTTTCAATTTATGTATTAGGGGTGACACTGCATTGTCTCGTCTCAAATAAGGTGGGGAGTTCCCGCGCGCAGGAAACATGACCTCCTCTCTCAATCTTTCGAACATGCCCAAATTCTTTTTATTTTTACGTTTTAAATTTAAGTTGCATTTAAAAAATAAAAAAGTAATTAAACAGGACATTAAATGAAAATATTGTAATCCTACCTACATCCCTCCCTTACATCTTGGAAATCTTTAACGAGAAAGGTCGCAGCCTAGTTTCGATCCTTACTGTTGCCATTCCTAATAATTGACACATGGGGATATGAATGTTAAGTAGGTTGAGCAGCTCAACTTGACTCGTTAATCAGAGCTCAACATGATTCATAAAGGGAGTTGGCAGCCGACTCCCTTGAAGAAAATGCAGCATGGGGACGACCCGTCAAGTGGCTTGCACCTAAAAATCCAGTACGACTTGACTCGCTTATGGAGCGAGCCAAGTTGATGAGCGGCTTGGTCCATTTAACATCATTTGCACTAGCACAAATTAATTTGCCCTTGTTTAGGCTTTATTAAAATCAAATTTTCTGGAAAAATGTATTTTAGAATATTGATTTTTTTAAGAATGTATGATTAAAAAAGAAGGAAAATTTTTGAATTTATATGTAATATTATTTTATTAGAGAATGTGTATTTAAAAAAATATATTGAAAAATGTATTATTTTTTTAGAATGAAGGCCAAATTGGAGATTTGTCGCAACAAAAAAAAATAAAAAAAAGTAAAAAACCCCTAAAGTTTGCACACGCACGAAAAGCTTTTCTCACGTGCCAGACATGGGCTTAATATTTAACCACATCTTTCATGGGTCCCACAACTTTTCAACCACATATTTCAAAAAAATTAATTACAATCTACTAAAAATCTAATTTTAATCTCCACCAAACATCATATTAAAAAAGTTAATTAAAACAATAAAATAAAATAAAAATTTATTTTTAAAAAATGTTACTTAGAAAAATAATTTAAAATAAAAATTTATTTTAAAAAAGTTTTTACAATTAAAAGTTGTGGGACCCATGAAAGATGTGGTTAAATG
>CAIGRR010310360.1:0-11325 GCA_903798365.1 Fraxinus sp. 1973-6204 | reverse complement strand
AAAGTGACATTGTGTCACTTTTTTATTTTACACAGTATTTTTTACTTCCTAAAAATATTTCTTGATTTTAAGGGTATTTTTCAAAACATCTCTAATTTTAAGGGTATTTTTGTAAGTACCCCATTTTTTTTCCTTGAATTTGAACAATTTTTTTAAAGTTTGATACCATTTTAATTTGGACCAATTTCAATTACATTAAAAATGCTGATTTTAAAGGCTTTAAGTTGATTGAAATTGGATCAATGGTCAGTTGGGTTAAGTTCCATTCCAATATAACAATATAAATTAAAAATATTGTAAAACCCGTTAAATAGATTATATCACGATCAAATTAAATACATATTGTTGAATACATGCATATTATATCTATTGAATAAAATGAATTCAATCTAAATACTAAAAGTGTTAAATCATCCAAACTTAATACAAAATCTCCTCATTCAATCCGAGTGATTAGTCAAAAATCCCGTCAAAAAATCGAGTTAAGAAGCTCAGGCACCAGTAGCTATGAGAGGCAAAATAGACAAGAGGTAAAAGAGACATGAGAAAGAGGAGAATTTTGATTATTAGATTTTAGGTTTTTTGTTTTAAGTACTAATTTTCTTTTTAATTTTTTTCTTAATTTATTGGGTTGGGTTTGATTGTGTTTTAATAGATAATCCTGAACCCGATCTAAAATTTTGATTTTCCAACTCGAATCCAACTCAATTGAACTAGAAAAATTAAGTTTGATTGGGTTGACCGATTTGAATGGTTTGGATTGATTTTTGACAAATCCTACAGACAAGCGCGAAATTCGATAACCAATGATTAATCGACACATATTAGCAAATAATAATCGACACATTTAGAGCTTACTTCTTTTAACTAATTGATTGGACAGACCCATATCAGCATCATCTCATACATCGGGAAACAAATGGATTTTTATTGCCTATTTAATTGGCTAAACAAAAGTTGAAGTTGATACCTCGAATTCTTGGAACCACATGCCTTTTCCCTACCTAATCTGTAATTACAAATAATTTATTATATATACAAATGGTGTCATTGAAAGAAAGTGGAACAAGCTTGTCAACTTCATTGCTTTTTTGGTGCCTTCGTCAGTGGCTTCATTTTTTCCATACACCATTAACTTGTGTAACTTTCTTTTTTATTTGGTAGGTTGAGAGTCAATATAATTTTTTATCACATTATAACATGAGTTTAATACACGGTTTGTGCGGTTTTTTTTTTAAATTTTTCTCATTCTTGACTCTTGAGTGTTGGTATTTGAGGGCTTCTAATTAGTAATTAGTCACACTAAAAATCCATCCCTCTTCAAGAAGTTATTGTTGTGTTTTAATGATCATTCATACTGTACAATAATTTTCCTTATATAGATGAATTTAAGATTTCACTATGCAGAATGACAACTTGAATCACTATCAACTTTTGCTAGGCAAACGGCCACGATAGTGGCAAAATTTTTGAGAGGAAATCAGGTCAAATCTTGCAACTAAATTAAACAGATGAAAAATCAGGCAAATGTCATATAATTTCAAAAATATAAAAACATACTTCTAAAAATTCAACACCCCCACTTTCTCTCTCTTATCAATTAATCCAAACCCTAAATCAAAATCCCAATTTCTCTCTATTATTAATCCTCCACCACCACCACCACTATCAAAGCCATGCATTTAGTGTTTATACAGAATAATCTGCGAGATGTAATAATTGTAAATAAATAGTATGAGAAATTTGCAAACTGAGGCCTATGTATTACACAATCGTACCCTATGAATGAGTGGTTTGAATGACCAACAGTTATAGCTACTACGCACTTAATACCATCAATAACTTCATAATTATATTTCAGTTTGAAAGTTGAAGAGTCAGTTTGGAAGAAATAAAAACTAGATTGTTAGGTTCAATATTGTAATTGACAATTTTGTGAATAAAAAAGAACTTAATTGAACATGTGTAAAAGTCAAGGAGTGAAGTGTAATTTTGTATAGTTGAGTTAGGTAGCCTAGGGTTTGAGTTCGAGTTTGGAAACAAGGAAGAAGCGGCGCTGGAATTTCGCTAGCCTCACGCTTGACCATCGGTTGAGCAACAGAAACAGAATCTTTGTCGCTTGCTTCTCGCCTAGACGTCGCTCGAGCGACATATCCTTGGCTCGAGCGACAAGTCCCCCTCACTCGAGTGACAATGTTACGTGGCTAACCTTAATGGAGAGTTTCACAAGGCCCATACTACTCATACACCTCCAACTATTAATATAGATGCTCTTGCACGTAAATTGGTGGTTGTCTCATTGTGCCTCATTGGTATAATTATCTTTTGAGAGATCCAAGAATACAATTCATTGGTGAAATCATTCATTTCATTCTTGAGATCCAGCAACCAAGTTTTGGGAAGGCATCAATGTTCGTGAATCCAAAACACCCGACTTCCTTAACACTTTAAGAAAGTACAGTTTCGGTTGGAAATTGGGAGAGGTGGACTGCAAACACAGGAAAAACACAAGAATTGGAGATTCTTAGAATTCCAATTAAAAGAGACAATTGAAGAAGACCGGGAAGCTGGAAAGAGACAACAAATCTTGGAAGCTATATGAAGTAGATCGCAAAGTCTAGTGGAGTTGGCTAAATAGCATCTAACTGTAGAAAATCAGGACGATGGAGGGTACAACAGATCCTGAAAATTACAAGAATTACAACAGCGAGAACTAGTATAATTTGCTAGGCTGAAAATAGACAGTAATCCAGTTGGGGTTTCTCCATCATATTTATTGCTTTCCATGTTACAAAATGCGGTATTCAAATATAAGGAAATTTGACGTGCATGCTTAATCGTTTAGAAACTATTAAGAAGTGACTTGTTGCTTTTAATAGAATAATTTCGCACGTAGTGTCAAAACTAAAAACGGATAATTATAGACATTCGGTAACTTAGTAGCCGTTAATTTGGTAATTCGTAATTTTCAATTTGTATCAGAGCCCAAATTCGTTCCTTAACCCATATTATCTAGATGAGTAATTCATTATCCATCCTGCTTTATTTGGATGACAGTAATTATGCCTACTGAAAGGTTAGGATGATAGCCTTTTTGAAATCTATGGATGAGCATATATGGTTGAGTATTGTGAATGGTTGGACTGCACCTAGTTCTACGATTAATAATGAAGTAATCCCCACTCCCATTACTAATTGGACTAGGACGAACTTAGATGAATGTAACTGGAATAGTAAAGCCTTACATGCTTTATTTATGGAAGTATCCCCGGAAGAATTTAGGCGAGTGTCTATGTGTGAGGTAGCCAAAGAGGTTTGGAATATTCTATAGACCAGACACGAGGGAACTCAGGCTGTTAAGAACTTGAAATTGCATATACTAACCACTAGGTTTGAAGATATTAGGATGAAAGAGAATGAAAAATTTTATGAGTTTTATGCGAGCTTAAACGACATAGTGAATTCTAATTTCAACCTAGGTGAGAGAATCCCGGAGCTTAGAATTATAAGAAAAATTCTTAGATCCTCACCTAAATGGTTTAGGCTTAAAGCACGGCTATAGATGAGAGCAATGACTTAGATTCAATTAAGATTGAAGAATTGGTTGGATCTCTCTATACTTATAAGCTGACATTTGATAAACCCACAAACGATAAGTCATTGACTTTAAAAACTGTGAGGAATAGTCATAAAGAGTCCTCAGATTCAGATTCTCCTACTGAAGAGAAGTTAACATACTTTGCTAAAAAATTCTGAAAAATATTTAGGAATAAACAAAAACCTCAAGAGAAGCATAGAAGTGATCCAAGTGAGTCTAGGATGAGTTCTAAATCTATGAGATACCATAATTGTTGAGGTTTTGGTCATGTTAGGAGTAAGTGCCCTAGTAGTAGGAGAAATTCGGATAAGGCTATATAAATACTACTCTCACTGATGACGAGTCCAACTCGGAAATTAGAGTAAGAAATCCACTAGTGAAGAAATTGGAAAATATATTGCATTTACTGCTAGAATTAGGAATGAATCTGATAAGATAAGTGAAAAGGCTGAGAACGTAAATAGTAGTGAGTATTCAAAAGAAGATTCTGATAGTGATGAGGATTCTGATGAAGAGTCTATTAGTAAGGAAGATATCCAAGAGGCTTATGATAAGATGTATGAGGAGAGTCTTAAGATTCTTACTAAAAACCAAGCTTTGAGTGCAACGAATAAGGAACTTAAATTGGAGAATGAGAAGTTAGTAGCGCACATTAAGGAATCTACCTCGATCATGAGTGAAGTGCAATACATGAATGAAACTTTAGAGACTCAAGTTAAGAACTTCACCGGTCAGCTTGAAAAGTTTTCTAGGAGAGCCAACGAGTTGACCACTGAGAAAGAGACCTTAGAAATCCAGGTTAAGAACCTTCTGAGCGATCTAGAATATTCTAAGTCTAAACTGCTTGCCTTCTCTAGTGGTTCTGAAACGTTAGATAATATTTTAGGAATGAGCAAGCTGGCTGGAAATAAGGGAGGTTTAGGTTTTAAGGAAAACGGTAATAGTACTTCTAAGACCACATTTGTCCCTACCACCGACCAGTCCAAACATGTGCCTAAACCCGACCTTAAGAATAAGGGATTTGTTAGACAGAGGCCTACTATATAGAGTAGGACTCATCGACTTAGGAATAGACATCAGCGTTCATATAACATTGGTCTTAGGTTGTCTTGACCTGCTTTCACTACGGTGAGTTAGGACACACATGCCCTAGATGTCATCAATTCATGAATAGACAAAGAATCAAGAGCTTTAATAAGAATAGAAATTAGGGGTTTGTTGGTCAGATGGATTCCTTATTAATCAAGTGAGTCATTTGACCAAGTTGGTGACACAATTGTCTGGAAATCGTTTTCGTACTTGGCAAGTCAGGTGAAAAATGGTGATCTTAAAAACCTTGGTATAGATCACGGTGCTATTAAAGGTAAGAGCACTCATATACCTAGCTGATTAGGTATTTTTGGTGCATGCGTGTACTTGTTATGTGTTATTGACTTTTGCATGCATCACATTTATTTGCTTGTTTTTTAGGATTTAGTTTCATACATGTGCATTTTAGTCATATTTGCACTGATACAAGCACGTTTTGTTTTGGTTTGTGTGTTTGATTTTTGTTTGATTTTGTTTTGTGTGTGGTGCATTCATTTTTTTGAAAAAGAAAAACACAAAAAATTAACAAAAAACTTGAAAAATTGAAAAACAAAATAAAAATAAAAATGGGAATGGTAACTTTATTATAGCATAATATATGGCATTCTTAAACTTGCATGTTGTGACCATGTATGGACATAATTAATAAGTTGTAGCATAGTTTCCAGTACTTGCTTGGGTTGATATGTAATAATTAATATAGGTGTCTTCATGTACCATCTGCACGGCACACATTATGATATTGTAAACGGGACTTAATCGTATGTGTGAGATTTGAGATAACAGTCACTTGTTTGTAAGTTGATTTTGAACATGATTTGACCACTTTTAGTAGACCTAAACCTAAGTATATCCCTTAATAAGCTCAATATCTTAATGTTCTTCTTCGAGACTATTTGACTTGAGCAATTAAACATGCGGGGTGTCTCAAAATCTGGTGCATATGGTCAACCGACTTGGATTAATTAGCCTAAAGCTCGCTATAGGGGTCATCTTAGTTGCTCAATGAAGAAGGACCTACACTTAAGATGAAAAATTAATGAGCTTGGAAAATATGAAAAATATGATGAACTTGAAATATGTGAAAAATTATATATTCTCAATTTTTTTTAAAAAAAATTGATATATGAAAAAAAGGCATTAATTTATAGGTCCTACTGTGCTTTATGGTTTGACTTTCATTAGTAGAATAATACACTTATTGGCGATGATGTTTATCACAAAATTAAGGTTTGGAGTCATATTTGCCTTGGATTAGTGACACTTTACACACATGAGTCACTTATATAATTTACTCCATTCTGATCTAAACTGAGTATGTGGGGGAGGTTTACTACTTGTTAATTATACTTGTGCATGCTATCAACTTTTTTTTACTGTTGTATACTCATGGTTTAAATTGAACTTGAAATTGTACCCTTAGTCTTTGTGACAAAAATGGGGAGATTAGAGAGAATATACTACACAGGGGGAGCATTGAATGAAATTGAGATTTACATTTTATGTCTTTTGGGTTGTTGGGGAGAGACATAGATACATTTACCTACTGCATAAAAATATTGAGAGTTTGCTGTAAGGGGAGAATGTGCATTGCATATCATATGCATAGTTGTTTGAGTTTTGATGTTAATGTTTCGGTTGGTGTNGCATTTTATGTCTGAGGGGTGGAGAGACATAGATACATTTGCCTACTGCATAAAATATAGAGAGTTGGCAGTATGGAGGAGCATGTGCATTGCATATCTTATACCACGTTGTTTGAGTTTTGAGATTGTGTGATGTTAATGTTTCGGTTGGTGTTTTGATTGACAATAATGTCACGTCTCAAACTAGCATGCTTATTTATGATTGAACTTCACTTATTACATTTCATGTATCCCATGCTTTTATACTTGGTATTTGAGATTTGGATTTCAGGAAACAGGTTTGACAAAGAATGCAAGAAACAGTGCTTAGGTAACTTGGGTAGTTTAATTTGATAGTTTGAGTTCGAGTTTGGAAACAAGGAAGAAGCGGCGCCAGTATTTCGCTAGCCTCGCGCTTGGCTATCGGTCGAGCGACAGAAATAGAATCATTGTTGCTTGTTTCTCGTCCAGACGTCGCTCGAATGACATATCCTTGGCTCGAGAGATAAGTCCCCCTCACTCGAGCGACAGTGTTACGTTGCTAACCGTAGTTTACGATTTTGGAGAGTTTCACACGGCCCTTACTACTCAATACACCTCCAACTATAAATACAGATGCTCTTGCACGAAAATTGATGGTTGTCTCATTGTAACTCATTGGTAAACATATTCATATCATTCCGGCAACCAAATTTTGGGAAAGAAGCAAGGTTCGTGAATCCAAAACAACTGAGTTCCTTACCACTTTAAGGAAGGTATAGTCTCGGTCGAAAAATGGAAGATGTGGACTGCAAGCACAGAAAAATCACAAGAATTGGAGATTCTCAAAATTTTCACTTAGAAGGGACAATTGAAGAAGATCGGAAAGCTAGAAGGGGACAGCAGATCTTGGAAGCTACAGGAAGTAGATCGGGAAGTCTAGTGGAGTTGGCTAGACAGCATCTAACTGTAGAAGATCGGGAAGCTGGTAGGACATCAGATCTTGGAGATTACAGAAATTACAACAGCGGAAACTAGTGGAATTTACTAGGATGGAAACAGACTGTAATCCATATGTCTATAGTGGACATAACTGACTTAATCCCGTAGTTTTTAGCCAGTTGGAGTTTCTCTGTCATCATTTTGGTGTTCGTTATTTATTGCTTTCCATGTTACAAATTACGATATCCAAACATAGGAAAATTGAACATGTATGCTTAATCACTTAGAAATTATTAGAAAGTGACTTGTTGCTTTTAATAGAATAATGTCGCACATAGGGCCAAAGCTAAAAATTGATAATTATAACCATTCTGCAACTTCGTAGCCGCTAATTTGGTAATATGTAATTTTTATAGATAACTTATAGGAAATAAAAGTAAAACGTGGACAATTCTAATGGGTCAATTTTTACTATGTTCGGTTCTACCTTTGTGTACGCAGGTTGCGCACGCACATAAGTTCAATGTTCGAAATTCTAATTCGATTATTAATTTGCACCACTACACTCACACATGAAGATAACATCTGTGGTTCACATGATTACACGGTTCCAAAGTGTAATCATATATAAAATGTTCATTACTTTGTTTATTATCCTATGTGGGACAAACTACATATAGTTTCCCTTCAACACAAAACCATCTTCCAATTCATCTACTTTGAATTTTAATTTCTCATTGACCCGGGCATCGTTTTTGGCAAGTAGGTAAATGATTTTCGATAATCTCACGGAGGAGAATGCGAATCAAATTTGATATTCAAAATTGATCGAGCGGGCCCCACTTAAAATTATACCAAAAGTGGCTCACTAAGACATATTTCCCACTTACCTTTGCAATTGCCTTGGCAACCACCCTCAGCTTCAATCACCTTAGATCACCACCCCACCACCAACTCACCTCGAGATCTAGATACATACACCAACTTCTCTGCTTAGCTGCTTCACCAGCCGCCACCACATCAATCACCATTGATAGTGGTAGTGGTAATGGTTGATGACAAAGGTAGTGAAGGGGCCGTACGATTTGATGCAAATTTTAGTATGTGGTGTCATGGATGATAGTAATGGTGGTTGAGGATGATGGTAGCGAAAGGTCTTGCGATTCTAAAGTAGTTGGGGATGGTGTGAGTCGATAGAGGCGCTAGGATTTGGTTATGGTTTGGATGATAGATTTGAGGTTTGCGTCTAGACCGAGTTGTTGTATGTGGTACAATGGGTGGTTGAAATGGTAGTTGATGGTGATGGTAGTGAAAGGACTGAACGCCTCTAGTACGATTTAGTTTGACGATGATGCTAGGGTTCAGATTACAGATTTAGGGCTTTTGTGTGGATTGAGTTACTGCTTTGTGCTATGAGTAGGCGTGGAAAAGTTTGTAAAGAACAAGTTTTTTAAGTTTGTGGTGATTTTAGGGTCGGATTTGGTTTTGGTTCATGGTGGAGGCACGATAGCTGTGGTGGTGACCGTTGTAGTTACCAGGTGTGTAGATACGATGATTTAGGAATACAATGGCAGTGATTACATCGATGGTGGTGCACGTACGATGTCAAAAAATCTCAAAAATTGTAAGTGCTATAACGCATAGTGCAATACAATTTCAAAGAAATTAAATCAAATGTAAATTGATTAAATGTAATTTAATATAGTGTAGCTTGTGATCATTGTAACTTATTAAGCCTCCGTTTGATAGGCATTAAAATGAAAGTTTATAGAAAAAATGTGATCGTTAGTGGACCAACCTGGGACCCACCATAGAGATAAAAAGTAAAAAAAAATGGTTGGAATATGAGCCCCAACGGCTCTTTTTTTCATTTTAATGTCTACAAACGAAGGCTAAAGTCGAAATTTTTCAAATTTCACTATAAAAAGATTACATACAATGTAAAAATAATAAATTTTATGACATACCTGATTTTTTAAATTATTATTTATTTACATGATTTTGTATTTAGAACCATAGGGCTTCCCATTTATCAATGCAGCAAAAGTAAATGAGATCTACAGGGCTTTGAGGCACATAATCTGAAGTGAGAGATGTGGTTTCACATGAAAGGCACAAAAGATCAAGAAATTAGGGAACAAGGATAAAATATTGAAAAAATACATAACTACCAACCTTTTAAGATACACTTTCAAACTTGACAAACCTGTGAAATTCTTTCAAAAATCAAGTGTTATTAATTAAATAGGTTAAGGTCACAATATATATAATTCATAGGCACAATTACTTGCTAGTCACAAATCACAGAACATTACAATCACAAAGACATAAAATATGGGAAACAATTGCAAATTTAGGGTGTGTTTGATCCATATTATTTTGGAAGAATGTATTCTGAAATAGTAAATTGATGGAGAATATGTTGTTGAAAAAAAAGTTGTTAATGTAATGTAAAATATTATTTTATTGAAGAATATGTGGTTGAAAATGAGTAGAATAATGAGAATAAAAATTTTAATGTGTACCAAACATGGGCTTAGTCATAAATCACTCATTTTAATATGTTAAAACTTATTTATCTATCACAAATTATCAAATTAATTGTTCAAAAATTATTTCTAGGTCACAAATTGTCAAACTAATTGATCAAAACTTATTTCTCGATCACAAATTATCAAATTAATTTGTTGTATCTTATTAATCCGTTATAAATTATCAAATTAAATAGTTACAAACTATTCTTCATCTCCCCCTCTTCATCACATCTCCTCCACTTAAGGGTGGAAAAACCCAAACCAACTCGAGTAAACCGACCGACTCGACCCAGATCGACCGGCTTGGGTCGATTTTTTGCTGTTTTTGGGTAGGTTTCGGGTCGGGTCGGGTCGGGTCGGGTTATGGGTTAACACCCAAACCCGATCCAAACCTACCCGACCCGACCCGACCCGAAACCCAAAAAAAAAATGACTTTAAAAACATAACCCTAAAGGGCAAGTCCATCCACGATTCCAGTTCATAGTGCTCTCGAGTCTCAACTCTGCTCTCTCGCTCAATCCCCCATCTTTCCTCTCCGACCACCCCAACCCTTCCCCACCCACTCACCCATCCACCAACGAACTACCGATCCTCAACGCCGTTCACAGTAAAAGGGAAAGTCCATCCACAGTAAACACGCGTATAGGTATGCATCTGTACCGAAACATTTTGGCTTTTCCCTAATATATCACTATTAATTCCCTTTCTTCGATCGCTTGTTTTCACTTTTTCCGTATGATTTTCCGTTAATGTCTTTATACGTAATCTGACTGATATAGTATTCTTTAGGATCTTGATCTCTATTAGATCCTCCTATCCCTTTTGGTTTAGAAAAAGGAAAGAACAAAATTGTTCCTAATCTAATTGTGCAAGGATGTATCTATTTGGTGTATCTTTTTTTTTTCTCGACTCCAGCACTTTTAATCCCTCGGCCTTCTTGTGATGGGACTTGAAAGTTGAATGTTATAGTCTTTATTGATTTCGGGTAAATTTCATCGGCGATTACTGAACTTACTTTATTCAGTCACTGAACTTCATTAGAAATTAGTAATATCAGTGATTTGTTAGATGTTAATGTTATTATAGTAGCTGGATATTATTGAATTGAAGGAGAAAATTTAAACAAATTGTAATTTGTTGTAAAATAATAGATATGTAGATGATAGCTGCACTTACGTTAGAAGTCTATATTTTGATTTGTTTCTCATTAGAAACTGTATGTGGATCCAAAATTATAACGATTAGTTTTCTTCGATTTTTCTTTCACGTTATTAGCACAAAACTCTATCATTAAACAAATTTTGTAGCTTAAGATTTACGATCACACAAAACTCTTATTATTAAAATTTGTTTAAAATTGTGCTCGACAAAGGATAAATTCATCACAATGTGTTGAAGTTTTCTAATAATTCTGCTTTCTAATGTGTTGAAATTTTCTAATAATTATGCTTTGTTGGTAGATATGGATGTAGGGGAAGAAAGTGGACCGAGACACAAGCTCAATCAAACTCAAATGCCACAGATTTGCAATATGGTCTTCCTCCACGTGCACCGTCA
>CAIGRR010310354.1:0-10240 GCA_903798365.1 Fraxinus sp. 1973-6204 | reverse complement strand
ATTCAACTAAAACCAAGAAAAGGGGCAAAGGTAGAAAACCAATTCTTGGGAAAAAAAAGTGCTATCAAACATGGCAAAAGTGAGAAATGGAATTTCAATTCCATTTTCCATGGAAAAAAAGGGCCTATCAAACATGCCCTAAGAGAATGTGTGGTTGAAAATGATATTTGGAAAAAATGAGTGTTAGAAAATGTGGACCAAACAGTGGTCAGATAATGTAATTTTTGAACCTCTTGATTGTCCCATACCTCATTTGGAGGGATGTCTTTCCAGAGTTCTTTACCCTTTTGAATGTTGGCTTGATATAGTAGTACGTGGATGCTATGACCAAATCCATATGTATTTCAGCTTTGTAGAAGCTTTCGAGTCTTTTTTGTGTGAAAGGAAATCTATGCAGGGCCATACATATTGTGTTAACAATGTCACTCTATGAATCATAACACTTTATTTTCTATTCCATTGTATGGTTCATGTATTTGTAGCCACTTCTGAGTTCTGAGAGATTAGGACTGCAGTAGAACTGTCACAGCTTTCCTTTTTTTTCCCCACTTTTGGCAGAGATGGGTTTTCTTGTTTGTATTCTTTATCACTCTATGAATCATAACACTTTATTTTCTATTCCATTGTATGGTTCATGTATTTGTAGCCACTTCTGTGTTCTGAGAGATTAGGACTGCAGTAGAACTGTCACAGCTTTCCTTTTTTTTTTCCCCTCTTTTGGCAGAGATGGGTTTTCTTGTTTGTATTCTTAACAAATTCTAAATATGAATTCTCTGTATTTTTATTCTACTGTTCTTTTTATTCTACTGTTTTTGTTGGATGTAATGTCCCATATGTTGCGCATGTGTAAATGTAAGAAATTGCATGTGGAATATATTTCTTGATACTTTTGATGCATACAGGCGCAAAGAAAAGCCAGAATTCACAAAATAAGGCTGGAGGAGGGGGCAATAAAGGCTGCCGAGGAGCTTGAGAAATGTGATCAAGGCTTTCTTGCTTCAAGTGATTTTATTTTCATTGATTCTAGTAAACTCATTCTTTTGATGTGATGGTCTATACAGATGATCCAAATAATGACCCAGATATTTCTGGAGATCCGTACAAAACTTTGTTTGTAGCTAGACTTGTGAGTGGCTCTTTTTTCATGACGGTCAGTTTCTGTTTGATGATTTTTATTTTTGCACTTGTCAACTAAATTGAAACATTATTTTGTTTCAGAACTACGAGACAACAGAGAGCAGAGTCAAACGGGAGTTTGAGGCTTATGGCCCTATCAAGCGGGTAGGTATTACGGAGTTGAGTTATTGGTTTTTGGTTTTTGGTTTGGTAAGAGTTTTACATATTGCATGATAGTGTGCTTTTTTCCTCTTTAGTTGGTAAGTACAGTCCAAAATTTCCAATATTTGAAATTACAGTCCTTTCCGCCCCCACGCCCACGAATACAAAGCTTTTTTTTTCAAAATAAAAGAAATAATTGAGTTTGTCTGCTCAATATTGGTAATTTAAGTTATTTTGAGATTCTTCTCAGTAGAATGTGATATGATAAATGATAAAGTTTAGGCTCTATGTGGATAACATGATAAAAATCCTGTCTCCCCCATTTTCGTGAGCTTATACATTAAATATTTGCTATTAGTTTTTATGAATTTCACAATCTTTTTGATCAAAAGTATTTGTTCTCATGGCAATTCTGTAGACAGTTCTTTTGAAAGAACACATCAATTTTGAGCTGTATGTTTTGCATCAATTTTAGCGAAGTTGAGCATAATTACCGTTTCTTTTCTAAAATATTGGTTGATGGTCAAATCAATCACCCCCAGGTATTACCAGCAGTTGCTATTGTTTTTGTTTCACTTGTCTTAGCTATGACTTCTGCTTTTGTTGGACTTGGAATTCTCTTCAGAACTAGGGAATAATAAATTTTTAGGCCCTGATCCAAAAATAAGGTTTAAAATATATTATCCCCTGTGAGAAAAGAACAATTGTTCAGCTCTTGGTTTATAGAACATTCCACTGCAACCATTCAAAATTAAACGATGGCGCTTCGTCCATGCAAACCTGAAAATGTTAATTTGTGAAGACCAGTGATGCCTTGTGCCTTTTTAGCTATTATTTCAAGCAGCATTGGGAGGGGAAACATTTTCGTACACTGGGTAGTAATTGGGAGTATTATCATCTCTCTCTCTCTCTCTCTCTCTATGCCCTTTATTTTAAGTACACTGCCTTTCCTGCTGCTGAAAACAATTTTTTTTTGGATTTAAAGGCTGTCAAAAATGTTTCTGTTTCATTTTTACTTCTATAAATTCCCTGGTAAGGGCATGTTAGTTCATGTGAAATGGTAAATTGGCCAAGGTGTGTTTGCGGCTCTAGAAGTGATGGTGGTGTGCCTCGCCCTGGAAGCTGTATGATTAAAAGGTGAACACGGCTTATTAGGCTAAGCGCCTGTCTGCCGTGCCATTAGGCTCTTTTTAATATTATAATACTAATAATAGTATGGAAGTAAACATACTCAGATAAGTATTCTGTCTACAGTGGATACTATTCTGCTTCTGTTATTACTGCTTAGCAGTGTTATCCGTTTGAGTTTCAGGTCACCTTGATTACAGATAAAGAGTCGAATAAGCCTAGAGGCTATGCCTTCATTGAATACATGCATACACGTGATATGAAAGGTTTCTTCCTGTCCACTTTTCTCCTTCCTTTGCTTTTCTTTCCCAATTTTCCATCATAGTTGAAGTTTTATGTCATGCAGCTGCATATAAACAAGCAGATGGGAAGAAGATTGATAACAGGAGGGTGCTTGTGGATGTTGAACGTGGTAGAACTGTTCCTAAATGGCGACCTCGTCGGCTTGGTGGTGGACTTGGAACAAGTCGTGTTGGAGCTGAAGAAGTTAACCAGAGAACTTCTAGCAGGTAGTTCTGTAATTGCTCTACTGGTCATTTAGTCATTGCAACTTTTTAATATGGCATCATAAAGTAATAGCTAAGTTAAAAATGCCTGGTAATGGTAATTCCTGTGAAATGTTGCTAGATATTGTAAGGATAGAGGCAATCACCGTCTTTTGATGTTTTGATATTATACTTGTTTTTTGAGGATTCTAATGCCAGCCCTGATGTCATTTCAACTTCTATTTTTTTTTCCCATCTTGTACATGCTTTTATTAAAATGAAATAAATTATAACATACTCTTTTTTTTTTTCATATTGTGATCTCGTTAAACATGGTGTCAGAATTTCAATTCCCATGGTATACTTCCTCGGTTACTATGAAACTATTACAGGTGGTGATGGTTCTGGTACTGACCCCTTCACTGATGTTGTTCATTTGGTAGTATGGCTTGCACAATCACTTGCATATTTGAAGTTCATATGTTAAAGACATGATTAGGAGTTAAGATCATGAAGTATTGTGATTTTCGCAGTTGTGAAAATACAATAATATCTCTACTCTTGTTCTCCTGTGTCATTTTTTTTTTTTAAATGGGGTTATGTGAATTGCAAGTTGTTTAATTACTAAAATGATCTGTGAGGAAAATTCCAAAAACCTTGTGAAATTGACGGGATTAGGTTTAGGCAAACATAATCTGAATGCTAAAATTGAGTCCTTAGCTATACAATCTCTGAGGCTGATTTATGTTGTCAGAGGCTAATGACATTTTTTTCATACAGGTTAAAGCATCGGCATTCCATTGAGTGGCGGTGGTGTTTTACACAACTGTGTTTTTCTTGTTGAAATTATTGATTATTGTAGCTTGAGTATCTGGTGTTAATATTTTCTATCAAAAAGAAGAAATCTTGTAGCACTTTGTTGGTTAATTATACTTCGTTTTTGTCAGTGGGGGAATTCCTTGTCAAAACACCTTTGACATGATTTTGTCTTTTGTTAAATCGAATGTTTCTCTTCCTTTACACGTTACAGAGAGCAACTGCAGTCTGGTGGAACATCTCGATCAGAAGAACCAAGGGTACGAGATGACCAAGTCAGGTAAGTATCTACGTAGATGATTTTACATTTATAAATGCCTGGAAACAACAGATCACGGGGAACTGTGCATCTTTAGGCGATATAATAAATATATTGAATTTCAGATATCTGTCGCAAATAATGTCATAGTTTGGCATGATACTTGAGCATTGGCTCATTCCCATCACTTAGCTTATCATGATATCGAGGCTGCATGTTGGCATCTTCTGAATTATGACTGACAGGCCAAAGTTTCAGGGATAGGGAGAAGTCCCGTAAAAGGGGAAGAGATAGGGAGAAATCCAGTGAAAGGGGAAGAGATCGGGAGAGACAGCGGGAAAGATCTCATGACAGACAAAGGGACTGTGATAGAGATGATAGGCACCACAGAGATCGGGACAGAAATAGGGACAGGGACAGAGACCGTGGTCGTGACCGTGGTCGAGTGCGTGACCGTGATCACAGTAGAGATCGAGGTCGTGATCGTGATCACCATCGCAACCGTCATCATGAGAGGGAGAGGAACAGAGACGATGATTATGAAGTTGGGAATGACCATGACCTTGGTAGTTCTCAGGATAGAGACTATGATTATGTTCATGTTGATTCAAAACATTACCAAGACAAGGGCGAAAGAGACAGGAACTATGAAAATGAAGAAGCAGGGGACAACCGCATGTGGCATGAACAACCTGAGCTTGTGCGTCCAGAAACTAAACATGATCATCGGCATTATGACTACTATGATAATGCAGATGGCCAGGGTGATTATGACCGCTACAAAGAATCTGCTCATGACCATGACCGCTATGATCAAATGGACGAGGATGGTTATGGTTATGATAGAGCCACATCTGAGCCACAAGAAAGGGACCCTGATAACCGGCGTTAAAGATTGTTCACTTGATTAATGAAGCCATGCAAGTTAGAGGTGCATATTCCTTTTCTCTAGTGCACTCTTATCTCATTTGGTATTTATTGCAGTCAATATTTTTTTTACCCCGAGAGACTCCTCGAGGTGAGATTGTTTGTGGTCTGATTGACCGGGAGATGTTTTTATGAGTCTTTGAATTATGTTTTGTATGTTATTCGTTCTATTGGACATGTAAAAAACTTGTTTTAGATGACATTTGGAGCGAATCTAACTAGCTGAACTTATTTTGCAACTTTGATATGACATGTTTTTTAGTGATTTGAAGTGACCACATTAATTGAAATGTGATCATATAACTTTACAAATTGTACCAAAGATGTTTGATGCATATAGTTAGATAATATAATTTATATTTTGTTTGTGCATTATGTTTAGGCCTTGTTTGGTATTGATTAAAATTCAATTAAAATTGAAAATATAGTCGTTATTGAGTCTCACTCGTCTAATAAAAGTCAACAATAACGACTAATTTTTCAATTTTAATCCGATTATAATCTCTACCGAACATGTTGGGTCTCACTCATCTAATAAAAATAAACAATATCGGCTAGTTTTTCTATTTTAATCCGATTTTAATTTCTACCGAACACGCCCTTAATTTTTGTTTCAAATTATAAAGAATTTATGATATTTCACAAACATGTTAATGTGGATACAAATAGAAAGAAGTAAAACAAGCGAAAAGATATATGTGCCTACGTTGCCTATGGAGGGCTCCATTGATGGGTTGAACAGATTTTTTTGTCATCCTTAAAGTTAGGAGATCAAGTGATATGCAAAATATGTGCAGTAGCTGACACATTTCCAACTTTACAAGATTAAGGATTGCTGTTTCAAGTAAAAAAATTGAGGTAGATATTAGAATGTATTTTTCTACTGCTCTATTAAAGTGATAGTTTTGAAAAATGAGTTTCAATGTACTTGATTTAGGGGATGGGGGGGTGACATTTGGCATTTTGTCACCCCCTTTGTACACATAGCAAGGTTCTAATTTGATGTATGGAGTATTTGAACTTTGCATACATATTGACTCAAATGTAATCATTTTGAAGAGAGAAATGAAAAAAATAATAATAATGAATTTACAAAGATTAACGAAATGCAATACGAAGGAAGTTGCTTCTCCTAAAATGAAGTATTTTGAAGAAAGTAAGGAAAGTGTAAAATTTAGATAAAGAATGTTACTATACCAAAAAAATTTCTACACTTATCCATGCAAAACGATAAATATTTACTAGAGCAGAGAGTCAAACTTAAACATATCAAATGTACCAAACTATAGTTAAGAAAAAAATCCTTAGATTCTCATTAACAGCGAACAAACCATCAAAAAGAATGACAAGGGAATAATTATAATAAAAGAAGTAAACAAAATCATACATAGAAGAATTCACATGTAGATTTAGTGTTTTAATATGAATACATACCTATATAGCAAAAAGAAGAAGTCTTCAATGATCCACAAAATAACTTTGAGACGACGTGTACACTGACATAACAATGCTGCTGCAATGGTAAGAAACAATAAAAAAAGGGAAATATAAGTAAAAGTTAAAAGAGATGAAACCGAGCATTTGCACACGAAAAAAAAGGACAAAAAAATATAACTTCACAACAGGTTGAATAAACAACACCGAAATCCTAACTTCTGCACACCATTAAATCGAGACCAGTAGCAACAATTTGGGCTTCGGTATACTGCAATCACAAGGAAGAATAAATAAAATGAAAAAAAAATAAAAAAATAATTAAGAATAAAAGAGATGAAAAAGAGCCCATACGGATGAAAATGGTAAAAAAATTAACTCATAGTCTAATGAGTGAACAACCACCAAAGCCCTAACTTTCGACGACCATTAAATCGAAAATGACCGAAATGAGAGACGGTGGAGAGAGAAATGAAGAGGCCTACAAATGTACATATAAATACAGACAAACCAAAGGGGTAAAATATTGGTATAGAAAACATGACATCATCATCACGTCATTGATGATGCATTATGAACTATTCTCAAATTTACCCTTATACTCCACTTTCTTTTGTTTCCAAGTTCCAAATAGGATGCGCCATATGAGATCATAAGGAGGCACCGAAAGAGAAGCTAAAACAACAGATGATGCTACCAGCTGCAAATCCTTATGATTGCAGCTTTTCTGAAGTGAGCAAAGCTTAAACTAGCGATAAACAGGATAATGATGGTTGGACGACATTGAGAATATTTTTGGTTGCTTGGCATAAAAAACCACCATCAATGAAGGCTAGGTGTTCTCTGAACTCATATGATGATCAATTATAACATTCGCATATAAACCAATAAATAAACTTCATATAAGTTCATTCTCCATAAGTGTACGGTGTCGCGAACTAGTAATAAAGTGATAAGTAAGATATCGTTCCCATGATGATTTTGTACTTAATCAGGAATCAATTAATTTCAACCTTAATCGAATAGCAAATTATCGTTGAAGAATTTATGCTAAATTAACTAATAACTAACTGTCCTATTAAACAAATTTATGATTTTTTTTTTTTTTATAAAACTATGCGAGATGATTACTATGATTTTGAATCCTCCATATTAATCCATTTTAATGCAAATCAATATCACAATAATATATGCACATTTTTGTTGATCAATGATCTTAAGTTAATTAAAAGTATCTCTTTGTCAATTAAATCTATCTTTTCATGTGAGCTTCCTATATCCTTTTGGAAAATGAGAACATGAAAACATGCATTAAAAATACTAGAACATCTATAGAAATCTCGCAATGTATTTTATTGTTTCTCTCGAAATCATTAAAATTCACAAATCATTCCAATTTGTGGGCAATTAATTGAAAAACATTAAACACAATAACAAGCATCCAGGAAATAACACACATTGGACGTCAAAATATTTAATTTATATTAAAAAGCTCATAAAAATGTTTTATCTACATTTTAGTAATAAAAAAACTTAGCCTAGCATTGCAATATTACAAGAAAACATGCTTAAGTGGAAAGACATAACCTATATTATTGATAAATTGGGAAGGTGCAGATTAATCTTGAATTCTTGAATCTCTTCAATAGTTTCTCGAGGAAATTCCATTTGTACATTCTCTTCTTTGCCAAAAAACAAAATTTGAGCCTTCACTAGATTGAATTTTTAGAAGCCTCCTTCAAAATTCTCACAAGAATTTTGTCTTCCTTTGATGATAATAATTGATGTATATTGAAGTACGAGATGTATATGAAAGGTTCTCCTAATGTATTCCTTTATTAGATATTTATAAAAGTCAAAAACTAGTTCAGAATCACGTCCAATTGATTTTCAAAAAAATTAAAATCGAATAAGGAAACTTACGTTCGTGCATATTTCTATCTCTATACAGTCGTCAATATTTTTTTCATAACGTTCTCTTTCGATATCTGATTGAGGCAATTTAAAGTGTGCTGGAAAGCCAACTTAAAAGGATACAGCTTTGCTAGTAGTAGAAATTTCTCAATTTGAACGTTTACTATACCAAAAATGGGTCTCAATTTTCAATTAAAAATCTGAAATATAATTTGTGCAAATTGATTTGTGAAAATACTTTGATCATGTTTCATTCCTTTTTGACTTTTAATTGCATCAATCTTCAATTATCTTTTTTTTTGTCCGAATCGATTATTGAATATTTACAATTCGGTCTTCAAACTTTTGACTTCGTCCTTTTTCGCTCCTTTATTATAATTTCACGTCCAAACATTACGTTTCTCCTAATAAGCAAAAGATTAGGCTATAATTTATCAAAATAATAACGAAATGTCAATATTTTAAACTTGAATGAGTGTATTATGCACTTATCAAATACTCCTAAACTTAAAACATTTATTCGTTCTCAAACAAAATTATAATCTAACTTAACAAACAAGCAAACATGCAACAAAATTTTACTTAGTTAACTTAAAGTTTTGTCTCAAGATTGGAATCATTATATTAAATTTATAAATAGCTTCAACGTCACAATACGAAAATTAATATCAACTTTTCCAATTCAAAACTGATGTGTGTATGTGTGTTGTTGTTGACCTATGGTTAAACCGTATGTTTTGATTATAACAAACAATCTATGTTTATCTCTAATTTAATCTTTAATTTGATTACATGTTGGCAAATTGAGACAAAACCATTGAATGAGAAGCTGTCAATCAAGGAAGCTCAAATGAAGATCGATCAAGCACTCATAGAGACAAGCTTTACGTCATTTCAAATCAAGCTACAAATCGAACACTCGAGCCAAAATTGATCGAAGACTTTGTAACTAGATTTATCTTGGCTTGGTTGTAAAAGTAAAACACTTTAATTCTTGGCAATGATACTTTGCGAGCTCAAGTAACGGGTTTCTCGTACACGACAAAATTTATGAGACAAAAAATGTTTGCACAAAATTATTTTTCAAAGGGAAGTTTTTCCAACCTATTCTTTGAAAATTATCAAAACAAAAAGGAAAATGATCCCGAAGAACTCTGGTCTTCCGGACGTCCGGTTTGCCAGCAACGGTCAGTTTTTTGACCGTTCCGATAGGGTTGTTCAAACGGTAAGTTGGGTCGTCCGGTTCTAAATCGGAAGTCCGGATGGTCGTCCGATTGGACAGAAAGTTTGGTTTGATTGATCCATCCGCCTGTTGAAGGAAGATAATTATGTCATTTAACTTTTCCAAACCTAAATTCCCATAGACAAAAAAGGCATTAAATCTATACTTGCTTCGGTACCACATAAACAATTGAAAGCAGAAACATTTATATTGAATAAAGTATTTTGAGACACACTGGATCTTTTAGTTTAGAATGTAATTTATTTTGCAAGATAGCACTATACTCCTTATTTAGTTTGATGGTCTCAAATTCAGTGANAAAGCAGAAACATTTATATTGAATAAAGTATTTTGAGACACACTGGATCTTTTAGTTTAGAATGTAATTTATTTTGCAAGATAGCACTATACTCCTTATTTAGTTTGATGGTCTCAAATTCAGTGAATTTTTTTTTTTTTTTTTTTTTTTTTCCTTTTTGTATAGATATCTGAGATGTGGCTTCAATTAAAGGGATGTTGACATGAATCTTCCCAAATATGTCCAAGAACTTTACAAACTATTCTTCAAGCTTCATTTTCTGCAATCTCTGAGGAAAGGGGATAGGAGGCACATAAGTCTTGATAATCGCCTTAGCATGTGCATTATCTGACTTTTGATCTAGAATTGTAACGCTCCGAATTCTAGTAACCCAGTGCGTTACCAAGAAATGAGTTCTTGAGGTTAATTACTAAAAATACAAAATTTAAGAAATTTTTTAAATTAAAATTTATTTACTC
>CAIGRR010310339.1:0-11246 GCA_903798365.1 Fraxinus sp. 1973-6204 | reverse complement strand
CGGTTCATTCCAAAAGTGGTCTGTGCACGGGCCACCCGTTTTGACATGACTAGTATGTAGTGACCACTTTGGCCTATGAAAATGTTGGACCCAACACTGGCAACTCAACTAGGAACACTGGATGACCTCAACCTCTAGAAATAGAGGACCAGGCGGTAGGCATAGAGATAGGTCCCAGGAAGGATAATGGCAGTTCAGTCAACATCCTGTTCAGATATGCTTTTGAAAAAATAGCAGTAGATCATGAGCTAACACCAATAACTTCGTACCTTTACGGATTCATCGGGGACAACATTATTCCCAAAGGTAAAATTATTTTGGCTGTTGAAATGGGAGCTCCGCCTCAGGTAGCACACCACTTCACGGAATTTTTAGTTGTTGATCGCCGATCGGCCTATCACAGAGTTCTGGGGAGACTAGCCCTAAAATAGTTATGGGCAGTCACTTCCATCCATCACCTCTGCATGAAGTTCCCAACGGAACGAGGAATTTCCACTGTCCGAAGCGATCAGATGGGATCCAGGGAGTGTTATCTCAACTCTTTAAGGAAGGTTGAACCACGAGTCAACATGGTGTTGGATGATGAAATGTCAGAGGCACCTGAGGAAGGGCTACCTCCGGTGCTAGATGTTGTCATGGCAGAAGCCAGGCCTAAAGTGTCCCTGGAAGAGCGGATCCCAGGGTGATTGAATCAGAATCCCAAACTGCTCAAATGGAAGAGCTGGAGACCTTCTGAGGAGATCCACAGGACGCATCCAAGGTCCTGCAGGTCGGGAAAAGACTGGAAGAGAAGTTTAAGGAGGCATTGAAAAACTTCCTTCGAAAGAATACAATTGTCTTTGCGTGGAGGTACGAAGACATGATTGGAATAGACCCTAAAATCAGTTGCCACCAAATGAAGATCGATTCTAACTGCACTCCATACAGGCAGAAGAGGCGGGCACTGAATGTCGAAAGGTATGAGGCCCTGAAAGAAGAAGTGGAAAAGCTCATCAACAATGGCTTTGTGCATGAAGCCAACTACCCGAAGTGGATTTCAAATCCCATTTTGGTGAAGAAGCACAACGACAAATGGAGGGTATGCATCGATTTCTCTAACCTTAATCAGGCATGCCCAAAGGATAGCTTCCCACTTCCCCAAATTGACAAGTTAGTAGATTCAACCGCAGGTCATGAGCTGCTCAGTCTCATGGATGCTTATTCAGGCTACAATAAAATTTCTATGTTCCCAAGCAACGAAGACAACACTTCCTTCATCACTGATAGGGGACTCTATTGCTACAAGGTGATTCCCTTTGGTCTAAAGAATGCTGGGGCTACCTACCAAAGGTTAGTCAACAAGTGTTTGCTAATCAGCTCGGTAAAACCATGAAAGTTTATGTTGATGATATGTTAGTAAAAAGCCTTGGAGCTGAAGAATATATTAAACACCTAGAAGAAGCTTTCCAACCACTAAGATGGTACCACATGAGGCTGAACCCTCTAAAGTGTACATTTGGCGGTAAATTCTTGGGTTACATAGTGAATCAGAGGGGAATCGAAGCCAATCCAGAGAAGATTAAGGCTCTGATCGAAATGAGATCGCTACAAAAGCCCAAGGAAGTGCAACGGCTNCGGTAAATTCTTGGGTTACATAGTGAATCAGAGGGGAATCGAAGCCAATCCAGAGAAGATTAAGGCTCTGATCGAAATGAGATCGCTACAAAAGCCCAAGGAAGTGCAACGGCTCACTGGCAGAATAGCCGCACTCAATCGCTTCATCTCTAGGGCCATTGAAAAGTATCTACCCTTTTTCAAAGTCCTTAAAGGGTGTAAGAAATTTCAATGGACCCCAGAATGTGAAGAGGCATTCCAAGAGTTAAAAAACTACTTGGGTCGGACACCTCTCCTCAGCAAACCCAAAGAAGGAGAACCCTTGCTGCTATAGTTGGCAGTGGCTGAGGATTCAATCAGTTTAGTGCTTGTGCGAGAAGAAGAAACGCACCAGCTACCAGTACATTATGTAAGCAAGGCTTTCCTACCCGTCGAAGTGTGATATCCGGATATGGAGAAATTGGCTCTCGCTTTGATCACCGCTTCTTGAAAATTGTGGCCGTATTTCCAGGCCACAGCATTCACATTCTAACAAACTTTCCATTAAGGCAAGTCTATAGAAGGCGGACGCCTCAGGAAGATTACTGAAATGGGCTATTGAGCTCAGCGAATTTGATATAACATATACACCCCGGACTACAATCAAGGGTCAAGCCCGGCTGATTTTGTTGCAGAGTTTGCTAAGGCCCCTAAAATCAAAGTAAACATGGAACCAGGAGAACCTCCCACCTAGAATCTCTTTGTTGATGGCTCCTCAGGATAAATGGGCTCCGGAGCGGCGTTCTACTAGAGACCCCGGAGGAGCATAAGCTGAACTGCACCGTTAGATTTGGGTTCAAAGCTTCCAATAATATGGCTGAATATGAAGCCTTCCTAGCTGGACTCCGGCTAGCCGAGAATTGCAAGTGAAAAGATTGATTATCAGTAGTGATTCACAATTTGTGGTGAATCAGGTTAATGGGAACTTTGTAGCCAGGGACAAACACATAGCCGTCTATCTGAAGCTGGTAATGGATTTCCTACCTGACTTTGAGAAGTTCGAGCTGATTTAGGTGCCACGCCAGGAGAACTCTTATGCAGATGCATTGTCAAAATTGGCCAGTAGCAAATATTCAGAACTGCTCAAAGTGGTGCCAATTGAGCACCTGGATGAAGCCTCTATCAAGAAGGGTGAAGAGCTGATATGGATGGAGAGTATACCACCATGGATGATACTTATCTTGGCCTACTTAAGGGAGCAAACTATGTTAGAGGATGAAGCCGAAGCGCAAAGGCTTCGGAGGAGAGCTGCTCACTTCATCCTGCAGGATGGCATTTTGTACAAGCATAGATTCTCCTCTCCCCTCCTCAGATATACAGGGGGGAGAAGCGTATTACATCCTAAAACAAGTTCACGAAGTGTTTGTGGAAATCACTCTGGCGGACCTGCTCTGGCACACAAAATACTTCGGCAAGGGTATTACTGACCAACCCTGAAAAGGGATGCCATTGAATTCGTGTGCAAATGTGACAAGTGCCATCGCTTCTCCAACGTGCAGAGGCAGCCCTCCCAAAAACTTACTGTTGTGACCAGCCCCTAGCTGTTTGCCAAATGGGGTGTGAATTTCATTGGTCCCCTGCCTAAGGGGAAAGCAAGCGTTCGCTTCGCCATTCACTATTTCACCAAATGGGTGGAAGTAGAGGCCATGTCCAAGATTGCTGAAACAAATACTACCAAGTTCCTCTGGAAGAACATCATATGCCAGTTCGGTATACCTCATTTCTTGGTCTCAAACAATGGCAAACAATTCGACAACAGGAAGATTCGGGACTTATGTGATGATCTCGGAATCAGAAAGCATTTCTCTTCACTTCATCATCCCCAAGTGGATGGCCAAGTTGAGGTGGTCAACAAAACCATCAAGTTCACCCTGAAGAGGAAGCTAGACGCCTCCAAAGGAGCCTGGTTTGACGAGCTCCCACGGGTTCTCTGGGCCATCGGACTACTTGCAAATAGCCACTAGGGAAACATCTTTTTGCATGACTTATGGGCTGAGGCAATGAGTCCAATGAAGGTTGGTATTCCTTCTCCTCGCCGCATAAACTTCAACGAAGTAACAAACGACGAACTGAGAGGTTGGAGCTGGATTTTCTTGAAGAAAAGAGAGATGATTCTCAGGTCAGACTCGCTTCCTACCAGCGTAAGATGATGCGTTACTATAATACTAAAGTGAAGAAGAGAATGTTCTGCATCGGTGACCTCGTGCTCCGCAAGGTTTTTCCCTAAGTTAAAGATCTTGGCACAGGGACTTTAGGGCCGAATTGGGAAGGTCCATACAAAATAGTGTAGGAGATCCGGCCTGGCACTTACACATTGGAAGACCTGGACGGGAAGGCGATGCCGCACCCCTGGAACATCGAGCATTTGAGGAAATACTACCAGTAGGGAGTCTATAACTTGTAAATATTACAATTAAATGAATGAGTTCTGTTCGCTTCGTTCTTACATCGGCACAAATCAAACAACCTTGTCGAGGTGCAAGCTCCTCTAAATGGGTCATCTCCAAGAAAATTTGTGTAGTTAGAGGCGGTGCGGGTGCCATATCTGATGAAACAGAAAGTGCACACATCAAACAACCTTGCCGAGGTGCAAGCTCTTCCAAAGGGGTCACCTCCAAAAAAATCTGCGTAGCCAGAGGCGGTGCGGGTGCCATCTTTGATGAAATAGAAAGTGCACACATCAAACAACCTTGTCGAGGTGTAAGCTCCTCCAAATGGGTTACCTCCAAGGAAATCTGCTTAGTAAGAGGCGGTGCAGGTGCCATCTCTAACGAAACAAAAAGTGCGCACATCAAACAACCTTACCGAGGTGCAAGCTCCTCCACAGGGGTCACCTCCAAGGATATCTGCGTAGTCAAAAACGGTGCGGGTGTCACTTTTAGCTGTACAAAATACTAAAGCCGATGCGATGTTTCTTGTTCTTCATTGGCTTCTTCCATTTTATTAAGTGGTTAAGCAAAAGCCGACGCGATATTACTTTCTTCATTGTCTTCTTCCATTTTATCGAATAATTAAGGTGAACTGATGCGATTATACTTTAATAGCCCCTTACTATTGTTATTTATTCGAAGTAATGCTAGAAGAAGTGATTACTTGTGCAATAAAATGGAAATAAACCGAAGCGGCAACACTTGGAAGAAAATAAACTTCATTATTCATAAATGAGAGGCCGAAGCCATTACAAGAAGAGAAATGAATTTACAAGCCTAATCTACATCTACCACTTCCTCGGCCTCTACTTCCTCCCCTTGGGGGGCTTCATCTCATTTTGCCTCTTCCTCCTCTGCCACTGGCCTTTCTCCAGTGGGGCCTCCGAACTCTTCTTCAAGAAATTCAATGTTCAACTCAAGATGCCTCTCACAAAGGCGAGACATCATTTTCTTAGCAGCCTAGGAGGCCTAATAATTGGGGAAGTCATCGTACTCTGGCGTGGTGTGAAAGTTGTCTTTGTAGTTCTGCACCGTCGCTTCACCAATTGTTTTCACTTATGCTTTCATGGAGTCAATCTCCTCGGTTTGGGCCTCAGTAAGCTTCATCAGCTGGCCCTTCTCCCTATTTACCTCTACCAATGCCTCCGAAGCTATTCGTTGATGTTCATTGGCATGGTCGACCCGTTTAGTTAGGGCTGCCACCTGAGAAACAGTTTCATCCAACTCGTTCCGTAGTCGATTGACTTGGATTTCGGCTGCTTCGAGCTTCAAAGTAGCTATCACCCACTTCTCATCGGCCTCCTCAGCCTCTTTCTTGGCTTTGGCCACTTCAGCCTCCCAAGTACCCGAGGCCTTGACCTTTTCCTCCAGCTCGTCGTTCCGCTTACGGAGGCCTCGGACTAGATCCTCCGTCGCGGTGCCCATACTTAGCGCCCTTGCCACACATACATTGTTGGCAGCCAGCAAGTCCTCAATCTCGCACTAGGCGGTATGATTAGCCCAATCCTCAGTCCAGTACTTGCTATGGACTCTGGCGGCAGAAGCGATTTCAGGAGGCAGCATCTCCAAAACCACCTTGGGGAGATCCTCATCCTTGCTCCCCAAAAAATTTGTGACTTTTCCTCGAGTTGAGGCATTAGCAGGCCTCTTTTGCCTATTCCTAGCCGGTTCACTAGCAACGTATGTTGTTATGGGCACGATAGCCTAAGAAACGAGCTGAGTGCCACGGCCACCCCGACGTCAGTACGAGTAGGAGGAGAGACTGCAGTGGTTTGGGCAGAAGCAGTGACCCAGAATGTACCGGTACGTTTTTTCTTCCTCGACACGAGGAAGGCTCCTTCCTCTGCCACGTTCTCCTCAGCAAGTTGCTAGCCAACCCTGCTGATGGCAATTAGGCGCTCTGACTGCTTCTTGTAAGCAGCCGAGCTAATCTTCAATGTTTTGGCCTCCGCCACACTTCAGCGAATAGAAGTGAGGTCGGCTTCGGTGGCCTTCTATTTTCGAAGTCCTCTGCAAAAGAAGAGAGAGAAAAGTAAGTGTTCACAGTGCGAAAAATCATGAAAGAAGAACCGAAAAGATAGGCCTACCTTGGTTCATCATCGGACCGTTCAAGACAAGGTGATTGTTATTGTCAATGATCTCCTTATAGCTCCTCTCAGGCAAGGACGTCCGATATATTTGGCTGATGATATCCCACTCCTCTTCGGATATCTCGCACTTCGAAAGAGAGCCTACAATGAGCAGAAATATTAAAACATAAGCAAAATTGGCTAAGCGAAATCAGTTCTGTATAACTACTTACTGTAAGTGGAGTAGATAGTTGGAACGATCAGAGGCGCCATGGGGTCATTCTCTATAGTGTCCCACCGGCCCGAGGCCCAGAACTATGAAATTTTCCAGCCTTTGATCGATGAAGGTGCCCCGTACCGAAATTGAAAATACGACCCCCAAAGGGCCTGTAGTACCAGCCTCGGATCTCCTCCTCCCCGGCGATAGCTTCTGGAAAGAAAAGGGAGTGGAACACGTTGAAAGGCATGTCCACTCCAATGCTGGCCCGACGCTACAGTATCCATGTCGCTACCATCTGGGACCATAAGTTGGGATTGAACTGGGTCGGGGCTAGTCCATAGGACCTAAGTACTAGTTTAAAGAAAGGGTGGAAAAGAAGTCTCAACCCGGCCCGGAAGAGGTGGTCACTTACCGCTACACACCCTGGGCTAGGGTAATAGGCCCTCTCATGCGGCTCGGGCCGGATGAGTTGGATATTTTGGGGAACCCTACAAACGGTCCTACACCCCTCTATCTGCTCAGGAGTGATTTTAGAAGGGTAATTTGACGCTCCCTATTGAATGGATGTGTCTACAGGAGAAGTAGGTCGCCTCCAAATGTTGTCCCTGGCCATAATGTCCCTACTTAGTTCGTCTGATAACACCACCATGGGTTCTCTCAAGACTGAAATCCCCTCACCTCGCCTCTCCTCACTCCCTCTCACAACAGACTGTTCGCTCGTCATCCCACGAATTTCAGAGGTTTTTTGAAAGGAAGAAAAAAGATGAAGAAGCCAGAAATTGTAATAGTTACCCAATTCAATGCAGAGAAGCTTCGCTGGCCGGAGTTTATAAAACAGTCGCTGAAGTCTGCTACTGGTATTTTTCGAAAATAACACAAAGCACAGTATGCAAGAATTCTCGTGGAGAGAGTTGGAGATTTTTGCAAAAGGTAAAAAGGTTCAAGTGGAAAAGGATGGGCCTTTTATAGGCATTCCAAGGCCCACCCCAACCGTCGAATCAAATCTAAGATATCAAGATCACCATTAAATTCAAAAGTTACCAAGATGAGCGGCCATGATGAAGCGTTGAACCTCACGCACAGTTCAAATGCGTCACCCCGAGAAATGGGAGCTATCGCCATCATTACCATTTATGGCAAGAGAGGCGTGTCTTGGAAGCAGCAAGCGTCCCCCTTTACATGTTTTTGGAAAACGCGAAAGCTTTTAAATCATTGGCACAAGACCCAAGGCTATCTCTTCAGAAGCCATCACTCCACCCCGCGCAGGCGTTGCAACATCTTTTCGCTGAGTTGCCAACCCATATCACATCTGTCAGAGCAGAACCTGATGTTGCAACAACTCCCCTTAAGAGTTGCCAACTCCTGTCGGTTCGGCTATAATAGTTTTGCGTTGCAACAACTCTTCGCTAAGTTGCCAACCCATATCACTTCGGCCAGAGCAAAACCCGATGTTGCAACAACTCCCCCTAAGATTTTCCAACTCTTGTCACTTCGGCCACAACAGCTTCGCGTTGCAACAGCTCTTTGCTGAGTTGCCAACCCATATCACCTCGGTCAAAGCAGAACCTAATGTTGATACAACTCCCCTTAAGAGTTGCCAACTCCTATCGCTTCAGCCACAACAGCTTCACATTGCAATAGCTCTTCGCTGAGTTGCCAACCCATATCACTTCGGCCAGAGCAGAACTCGATATTGCACAACTCCTCCTAAGATTTGCCAACTTCTGTCGCTTCGGCCACAGCAGTTTCGCGTTGTAACAGCTCTTCGCTGAGTTGCCAACCCATATCACTTCGGCCAGAGCAGAACCCGATGTTGCAATAACTCCCCCTAAGATTTACCAACTCCTGTCCCTTCGGCCACAACAGCTTCGCGTTGCAACAACTCTTCGCTGAGTTGCCAATCCATATCACCTCGGTCAGAGCAGAACCTGATGTTGCAACAACTCCCCTTAAGTATTGCCAACTCCGTCGCTTCGGCCACAATAGCTTCGCGTTACAATAGCTCTTCGCTAAGTTGTCAACCCATATCACCTTGGTTAGAGCAGAACCCGATGTACCACTTAGCTTCTATGCTCCTCCTCATGCGCTCCGTCTCCACGAATTAAAAAGTCTTTGTACTAAATAAATATCCATACATGGACTTACGGGACTATTGTTGCGGGCCTGTGTCGGACCCGCCACCTCACCAGCCACATGCCATCAGAAGTAACCCGCGTCATGCTATGCCACGGTCGAGGTGATTTCGAGCAGGACGAGCTGAATACATAAGCCGAAGTGAACTCATGGAAACAAACCAAGCAAATGCCGGGCAAAAGGAATCGAACTCATCCGCAACACACCGTGGATGCAAAGGCCCGTACTCTGCCTCTACAGCTCCACTCCTACCTCATATCGCCCCAGCGAAGATCTCGTAAACAAAGATCTTCCCAAAGTCATATCACTGACTGATGGGACGTATGGCAGTACCCAAACGATCAATTCAGTTAGAGACATTTAATGCCAGCTAACCTATGGAAAGACAGATTAACATCTAGGATGGGACGAGCCCTGAGGATCTAACGGCACGTTTATCCTCAACCAACGGCTTTTCTCTTCCCATCTTAAGTATAAATACTGCCTACTTGTACAGAAAGGTGAAAAGAAAAAAAAAAAAAAAAAAAGGGATCCTGATTTTACCCCCACTACGTTGAAAATTTGGTATCACTTTCTCTCCCTCACATATTGGCACCTTGTTATTACACATAACTATCAACCACTTCCCGGCGAGTATTCCACTGTCGGTGAACCATTTTCCGGTTGAACTTAAGCTGACTTGACCGTCGGAGTGCTCGCGGTCGCCTCCCACTCTTCCAAGAAAGGCCACAGGTGACTACGCTGTGCCACATGTACAGAGGAGAGCGGACATGAAGACTTTTCTGTTGGCCACATCGGAGCCATTTTTCGAGGTCAACAAAACTAATCTACATACCCACCCTACCCAATGTTACTCTCAACCCTAAATCATTTCTCCATCTCTTCTGTCTCCCTCTCTATCCTCTCTTGTCTTTCTTTATTATCCAAGAACACAATTTCTTCTCCGACAACTTATCTTCTCCAAAAACAATCCTCTCGTAGCAACGTTTCGCTATGTGTAGCGCTTCGCGCAATATCGCCTCATTTAGTGTCGTTGTGTGCGACATTGTGGGTAGTTTGTTGGATTTGTCGGTGGTTTTCTAATCCGATTCTCATTGTGGGTGATTTGTTGGTGGTTATTTATGGGTGGTTTTATGATTCGATCTGTTGCTATGTTGGTGGTTATATATGGGTGGTTTTATGATTCAATCTGTTGCTTAGCAGGAGTTTTAGGATATCTTTGCTAGTGTTTGGGTTAATTTATGATCAATAAATAATACGTGACCTAAAATATTGTGAGATTGCTACTAAAGTTGTAATCGTGACTCACAATTTGTTATGTTAATCAATTAATTTGATAGTTTGTGATTGAGAAATAATTTGTGATAAATTAATTTAATAATTTGTGATCATGAAATAAGTTGTAACATAAAACTTGTAATATGTGATCAAGAAATAATACGTGATCTATTAATTTGATAATTTGTGAATAATAAAATTTATGATTTGTAATCGAGAAATAATGCGTGATCAATTAATTTGATAATTTGTGACCTATAAAATTTGTGATTTGCGACTGATAAATAATGCGTGACCAATTAATTTATAAATTTGTTACTGATAAATAAGTTGTAACCTATGAAATTTGTGATTTGTGCATCTTAACGTTTCTTGATTGTGATTAGTCAATAACTTTGACCATAAATTATATAGTAATGTGACATTAATATATTTAATTAATAAAATTTATTTATTACCTAATTTTGAAACTTTAAAACATTATTAGTTTTGAAATTGTATCTTCTAACTACAAAAATATTTTTAGTTATCTATTTAATTAATAAAATTTATTTATGACCTAATTTTTGAAACTTTAAAACATGTTTCTTAATTTTAAATTGTATCTTCAAACTAACTTAAAACGTGTATTATTTCCTTAATTTATTGCTTATGCCCACTATAGCGATTTTGTCCAAGAAATGACTGAAAGAGTCTGAAAAAATATAGAATAAAAGGCATGCATCTTTTGGTGCCCAGCCTAGTCCTCGATAGATGGTCAAAAGAGGAGTTGATCATATTTTTCAATGGCATTTTGAAAACGCCTCGCAAAAAAGTGATATCTTTTCACGCCTTTTAAAACACTGATATATTGATCACTTACACATTACTTTTTAGATTTGTTACTTAGATATTAGCTGACACGAAAATATTTTTCACATAAATCCACCAAGAACTTGAATTTCAATTTTACAAATACAAGTAACCTGCAATATATGAATCAAAAAGTTATAGACTGAATTTATCTATTAAGTCTTTATTTGAGTTGGCTTTATGAATCTACAAATAATGATTAACCAATTGATTCACCTAGGTCTTTTAAGTAAATAACAATCAAATCATTTTTATTCCTAGGGCAACAGGTCAAAAATTAACAACAAAATGTACTATCTTTGCACAATGAGTTTTGCTACTCTTACAGTTCACTTACACAGCAATTCATACAGCATTTCAAAATCATGCACGTGTCAACTGATTAACTACAAAGCACCCGGCCCAGGAAATTGACCCACCCGCCCGGCCCAATTTAATTACTTACCCACAGTGCAAGATCCCCAATTGAAGAGCAAAAAACGTAAATCCCTAATCTCCCTCCCCCGCCCAAACGAACCGAGAGGCGCCACTCCATTCTAGACACCCAATCCATTTTACGGCGGGATCTCTGGTCTCCAACACTACTACAACGGACTTGAGAAGCTGGTTAGAAGATTTTAGTAGCATTTTTTG
>CAIGRR010310335.1:0-15342 GCA_903798365.1 Fraxinus sp. 1973-6204 | reverse complement strand
CCATTTGAATAATCACACATTCATATTATTTTAGAATAAAAACACTGAATTGAAATTTGGTTTGTCTAGATAAAGTAAAAGCTAAAATAATTATAATACTTGGTAGGAATTAAATTACAATCCATGTGGGTTCGACACTCTAACTCTATTACTATATTACAAAATTTGACACCGTACACTTGCGATATAATTCACGTTACATAAAACTTGTGACAATTATAGAAACCAAATTGAGTTTGAAAATCAAATTGACCTGAACAAATAATTATTTAAGGAAATTACACAATAACTGGTGTTTAAAGATTACTTTTCAAAAATCAGGTACATAAAGTTTAATTAATCACATATCAGGTAATAATTATATATTTTAATATTAATCTTAATATTACAATTAATCAAAGTCACCAATTCGTCCCAAACCCTATCATTTTTCCATATCTTCTCTCTCTCTCTAGCCCTNGACCTGAACAAATAATTATTTAAGGAAATTACACAATAACTGGTGTTTAAAGATTACTTTTCAAAAATCAGGTACATAAAGTTTAATTAATCACATATCAGGTAATAATTATATATTTTAATATTACTAATAATATTATAATTAATCAACCTCCCCCAATTCTATTTCTGGCAATTCATCCATAATCCTATTTTCAAACCCTAAATATCTCTCCATCTCTCTTTCTTCACTCTCGCCTCTCGCCTCTCCAATGTCTCTGTCGTGGGTCGCCTCTCTCTTCTCCAAGTTCTCTGTTGTTGGTCCGGCGATTTAGCGCCAACATAAAGCTCCGGCGCTTGACACTCCACCATGAGCCAAGCTCCGACGATCTATTCCAAATGCAGAGCTCGTGCAAACACCACCATAGAGCTGTGAATGTAGATGTTCCGACCAGAATGAGCGCGAATCGCGGTCCTGCATGGTTTTTTTGGTTGTTTTGATTTGTGGTGGCTAATGGTTGATGCGGTAGCGACGGAGGTGGGGTGAGGGTGGGTTTGTATGCCGCTACACACATTTTCCTTTTCTGCGAGTGCCATTTCACAGCGTCGGAGAAGTCACACGATGATCGCGAACAGCATAGCGCCGCTGTACCGACTTCTTTTGCAGAGTCGTTGCAGCGTGCGATCGATGGTGGTGTTCATTTCTTTCTGATTGTTTTGATGTTAGTTGTTGGTGGTTTACTTTTCAATTTGCAAATGGTTGTTTCGAGTGGTGGTGAGGTGGTAGTGGTTGTTTAGTGGTGCGGTTGTTTGTGGGTTGCAAGGCATTTCTGGCGACGACGACGATGTGGTGGTGGCGACGGTAGTCGAGTGCGAGTGGTCGCAAGTTGCCGTAGGGGCAGTGGCGATAGTGTTGGTGACGACTGACGGTGGTATGTGACCACTATTTGGTGTATGTGACTAATTATTTGGTTATCTGTGACCAAGTATGGGTGGTGGATCAGATCGAGGTGGGGTGTTTCGGTGTATGTGACCAACTATTTGGTTCAACTTGAAAATATTGGTATATATGACCAACTATTTGGTTCAACTTGAAAATATGTGACCGTTTGATAAAATGTGACCTACAATTTTTTTGATATGTGAACAATGAAATAAATTGTGACGTATAAATTTTTTAATTTGTGACTTTGAAATAATTTGTGATCAATTAATTTGATAAAATGTGACCAGTAAATAATTTGTGACTCATAAAGATGCATATGTGATCATGAATTGTATAATTGTGAATTTAATATAGTTAATTAATAAAATATATTTAATTAATTAACAAATACTTGATTTTTGCATTTTTAAACTTAAGACCTGAAAATTGATTTAGTGATGGTTAACACCTGATTTATGAACTCTTCCCTAATTATTTCCAAGATTTATTCACACTTCAGGATTGTACTTACATTGCATGCCAACTAAGTCAACTAAGAACCAGAAGTTAGTGCGAAAGAAAACAATTGTCCACCATGACTATTTGGTGGGGGCATATCTCACAAGTAGAAAAATAGCACTCCTAAAATCCATGGGAGTNTAACACCTGATTTATGAACTCTTCCCTAATTATTTCCAAGATTTATTCACACTTCAGGATTGTACTTACATTGCATGCCAACTAAGTCAACTAAGAACCAGAAGTTAGTGCGAAAGAAAACAATTGTCCACCATGACTATTTGGTGGGGGCATATCTCACAAGTAGAAAAATAGCACTCCTAAAATCCATGGGAGTACTCGCAATCCACTCAAAGATGAAGCCAAAGACTAGCCTTACAGCAAGAATCCAGCCGCACTAGAAGGCTTAGAAAATGTAATGGAAATAAATTTAGTGGAAAAATATTAGGGTTTTCTTACAAACAAGGGGTGCCAACACCATAATCACCAACAATCCCTCCCTCAACATGAGGGTCTTGTGACTCAAACCCATGATCATTATTATGATATTGCAATAATAATAGAAGCAGCCACAGTAAACCTTAGAGGGTAATAAAAAGGGCTAACGTGCTCCAATTTGAAAGTTCATGGACCAAATTAAATTTTTTAGTGTGAGTAGGGTTGGACAAAAACAAATTCGAACCAGTCAAACCAATCAATCCAACCCAAACCAACTGGTTTGGATTGATTTTTTAGTTCAATAGGGTTGGGTTCGAGTTAGGAAATCAAATTTTAGGTCGCGTTAGATTGAGTTCTGGGTTATCTATTAAAACTCAATCAAATCCAACCAACCCAATAAACTAAAAAAATATTAAAATAAAAATAATTACTTAAAACCAATAACCTAAAACCTAATTATCAAGATTTTCATCTGCCCCACGTCTCTTTTGTCTTTCATTGCTGCTCGTACCATGGCTTCTTAACTCGATTTTTTTGACGTAATTTTTGACTAAACACTTGAATTGAAGGAGGAGATTTACATTTTTAGTATTTAGTGTTTAGATTGAATTCATTTTATTCAATATGTATGATATATAGGTATTTAACATATATTTAGATTGACTAATATGTATTTAATTTGATCATTGTATAATCTATTTAACATGTTTTACAATATTTTTAATTTATGAACTTAACTTCACCGACTATTGATACAATTTCAATCGACTTGAGGCCTTTCAAATTTCATTTTTTTTAATATAATTGAAATTGATCCAAATTGAAATGGTATTACTTTTAAAAAATTGTTCAAATTCAACGAAAAAGGTTCCAACCATTAGGTCCATAAAAAAATTGTCCATCAAAAGAATACTAGGT
This sequence comes from Fraxinus sp. 1973-6204, assembly GCA_903798365.1. Taxonomy (NCBI): domain Eukaryota; kingdom Viridiplantae; phylum Streptophyta; class Magnoliopsida; order Lamiales; family Oleaceae; genus Fraxinus; species Fraxinus sp. 1973-6204. The sequence continues at coordinate 12,104 of CAIGRR010310335.1, read as the reverse complement.
CCAACTTGAATTGAACTCAAGTCGAAACCAATCAACCCAACCCAAACCAACCTAAGTTTGGTCGGTTTGGATTGGGTTGAGTTTCAACAGTGAATGTGTTGATTTCGGTTTGAATTATTGTCAAACAGAACATGTTGTGTTGGGTTTGAGTTGGACTCAAAACCAATTCAACCCAACCCACGCCTAGCCCTAAGTGTGAGGTAGATGGTGGAGGTCGTCGAGCGATATAGAGGTTAGAAACTTACATGTAATATTGCCCGGACGTTTAAGGTTGCTCATCGAAAATGGAAACAGTTATAAGATTAATCTAAGACTAAACTTCTTTCTTAGTCATTCTGGTCTTATCGATTGTCATATCACGAACACTTTCACGAATTGAAGTAGTCATAGAGCTAAACATGCCAATTCCTTCCCACTCCTACAAACATCAAAGGCCTAAGAGCATAAGTCAAACTCAACATTTTACTAACAATTACCGCAAATATATTGACTGTAGGCAAAAAGATTTTCAAAATGTAACCTCATAGTCAACTTACATCGATTGGAGCAACACAAACATAGATGCTTTAAGCTTACCAACGAACATAGCAAACTGATGGAAACCATGAACTACGCCAATGCTCTACTCCACCTTCACGTATTATAGCTTACTCCACTCCTTTTTTACCACATTGTTGTTTTGAAGTCACAGATTTTAAAGTTCTGAATTCACAATTTCAAACTTCGCTTCTGACTGATAATATATTCTATCACTCTCACTCGTATCAGTTATCATGAATCTAGAAACCCAAAATAAGATTATATACTGGGCATGAACAAGTCTAAGCATCCCTACTTTCCAACATCAAGCAACATTTTTCATTTTTATCAAAATTTGTGAGTGATTCTGCAGTCTGCATACTAAAAAAAAAAAGGCAACTGTACTGAAGGTGAAGGGATTCCCATTTCATAAAATTCTAGATCACCAATAAATTTCAATATACTTCCAGTTTAGTCAAAGATTCTGCAAACCTTGTAGTTTGTTCATCACACCCCAAAATCCGTTATAATTCTCAAGTTCCCATACAATCCACCATACAGATTACAGAAGCAGGTAAATATCAATCACCAGTAAAATTCTGAAAACAAAAAGATTAATATTTTTCTCTCCAACAATCAGAAAATCCGTCTAACATCTGCTTCATGCTTCCAACATTCATTATAGTTCTCATTGTCTACGTAATTCATTCCACAAAACCAGATAACACACGTATCAAACACCTTCAATGTTTTTAATAAGATTCAATCCTTTTCTCCACATTCCTCCCAAATTCTTAAATCAAAATGGTAAATTCATCCAATCAATTATAACTAAAGAGGTGAGGCTCGGATATGATCGACAATCTTCTGGTACTTATGGTAGATGAGTTGGAGGGAGGGAAGAGGTGTTGGGGGCCTTGGGGCGAGACTGAAGCCTGCCATGGGCATTAGGCCTCCGGGTGTGTAACAGAGTGAATGAACCAGCCATCATACCACTTTCTGTATCCTCCCTCGAGTCCAATAAATCTAAAGCCTTCCCAATTTCTGACTCTGATGACCATGACAACCCTTCTTCTTCATGTAATGGTCTCTGCTTTTTCTGCTGAAACAGCTGTCATATTTTGGAAATGTGAATTGAGGTTTCAAATCGTGACCAGTTCAAAATTTTGTTAGATCTTAATATGACACGACGTGTGTATGACCAATTCTTATTATCCTTAACCGAAAGGGTAAAACACAAATATTCTTATTGAAAAGAGAAAAATTCTCTATCCCAGCCTTCCTTTTCGACCACTACAATCGAAGAATTCTCAACTCACAAGGAGTAATTAATTTTTCTACAAGATCTACACATTAATGTAGTATAAAAATTTAATAATGTTGGTCCATTTCTCTTTAAATTAGTAGATCTATCCAAGTCGATCCCATAAGTGTAATCATCTCACTAGATGAGGCTTTAAAATTGAGCCAGGTCGACTATGAAGACGTTTAGTTAAACTTAGACCAAGCATGCTTATTTGTATAAGCCAACTCATCCTAAATTCAATATACCAAACACGGCTTGGAAAAGAGCTACGTGCTTCGACAGATAACGCGCGTTAAATACACAGAAACCTGGCAAAATAATTTTCCATCTCCATTTTTGGCATTAATGCATTATCTCTCTCATAATAAAATTATACTCATAATAATTTCTCTCTCTCTCTCTCCATAGACTATACTAGTCTTCAGGTGGTTCCGAAAGGTAATTCCTGATTCATTTCTCATTTGAATTTTATCTTTCTTGATTTGGTTCCGATATTTCTAGATCTTTATTGTGTTGAAAAAACTCGATCTTTAAGGTTTTTGGGTGGTTTTATTTAATTCTATCCCGGTGGTTGGTTTTGGACTTTGAGGGATCAATTTTTCGTGTTTTGCAATCTTGAATTAGTCTTTTGGTCAGACTTCGCTCTTGATTTTGATTATTTACTTGTCATTTTTTATCATTTACTTTACAGTCTGGGATTTTGAATCCTTGGTGGGTTTGGTTTTATTGCAAGAGAGGAAAGGAGCTAGCTTTTGTTTGGCATTGATTTTCGGTTCTGATGATGTACTGGTTGCCTTCACAATTAATTTTTGGTGGGCTTTTTCATGCACTGTTGATTTACCGTTGTTGACTCTTGATTTCAGTATATCACTAGATTATGTTTCTGGTTATACACACACACACCAAAAAAATAAAACAAAAACGCAAAGAGTGCAATTATAATGCCATTTCCTTTTTGCCCTTTTCCTTTCTGATGTTGAATTTGCACGCTTTTTAAAACTTCTTTTGTTTTTGTTTGCAGCGAGGGCGTCATTTGACCATATCCCACTAAAAAAGGTATGGGTGAGACCTATCACCTATTCAGTTTTGGCATCAGTGGATACCGTGATTTGAGTTGTGCGCATGTGGTTCTGTTAGTAGTTATTTTATCAATATGCACGTTATTCAATTGGGGACATGATTTCACAGTTTGATATCTGCATGTTTTTAGGAAGTGGTAGTAGAAATAGACAAATATGGCCAATGCTGCAGATGTTGCTGAGAGGGCCACTAGTGATCTGCTGATTGGTCCAGACTGGGGAGTGAATTTAGAGCTATGCGACATAATAAACTCAGATCCGGGGTATTGTTTCCTTTGCTTGACCAATGGAATGCGATTTGTAATTTATTTCGTTATTTTTAATCAAAATTAGTTTCATTTTAACAACTCCAGTTTTAATTTAAGAATGAATTAAAAAAGTTCACTGACATTCCCACTCCAGAGAAAGTAATTTGAAAGAGTTTGTAGGTGGCAAAAAGAATTTTTATTTGCATGTATCAAAATATATATTTTCTTTCAATCTCATTGTTTAAATTTCTAGTGGTTCTAAATTTCAAAATTGAATGTAAGGACATGAGTGCCATTTTTTGTTTTCTCTCTCGTGACATTTTGCAGATTAGATAGAATTTTACCTGGGTAACCTACTGAGTCGAAATTCCATTCAAATGTGGATCATCTAACGATAATTTGGAACTGTCCGATTATGGCTTCACAGATTTGTTTTGATTAAGTAATTTTGTATTATAAGTAATGATTTTTACTACTGGGCAGTGTATAAAATATAATATTTATCACTTGAAGAATGTGACTTGTGTAAGTTATTTATCCACAAATTCCTATCATTCTTATAAGTTGAGTTGAACTGCAGGCAAGCAAAAGATGCACTGAAGATACTCAAGAAAAAATTGGGGAATAAAAACCCTCAAATACAGCTCCTTGCATTATTTGTAAGAATATCCATATATCCTTCTTTATTTTTTCATTCAGTGTGCTCACCTGAGGAAGTTAGGAAGTCAATTGCTGGAAATGTTTCAGGTTTCAGTATGCAGACTTCGGAAGTATATTTGGGTAACAGTGTAAGAATGCTTATAGAAACTTGATTTTAACCGGAACCAATAATTGGTTGCTGTAGGCACTTAAAAGAGAAGTTAGTGCGGAAATTTTAAGACTGCTGGTGAAAAATTCAAAACCTTGTGTGGACACTCTTGGTGCTGTCTTCTTGTATTTGCAAACCAAGTGGCTGGGGTCTTGAAGGTCATTTAATTTAATTTAATTTTGTCTTGCATTGGAATCTGTGTGATCTAGGATCTACACCTAGGTGACTTGTTTCCAAAATGAGGCTATTTTAAGGTTTTGAAATGGTACTCATATTTTCTGAAATTGAGGTGGTAAGATGCATTATATAAGACTTTGCTATTTACAGTTTTCCTAGATCCATTAATCTGTTTTAGTTTGCTGGAATTTGTTCTATTTGGGAATCATTTATGGGAACTTAAAAGGATTCACGTGGTATTTGGTCAAGAGACAGTGCTGTTCTTGGACGCTAAGAAATCTGATGAGGTAGCTGTGGATTAAAAATACAAAATTAATATGGACTCTTATGTAGATTGATATGAGGTCTTAAATTTAATTGTTATTAGAATTTCTTCGAATCTCCAGTTGTAGAAGAAATGGCCATAAGGATTAGTTTACTGTTACTTTGCACTATTGGTTCAAACTTACTATTTCTATATATGACATGATCTTAGTGGGATTGGACATCCTTAGTTTCTTCTTTTGATTATTGTTATGCCTTTATGGACAATCTCTACTTGCCTCTTCAATCATGAACATGGCACATGTGGCAGCAAACCTTATCTTTTGAGAGAGAACATTTCCTTTTTATTTGAAGACTATTAAACATTGTCTAATATATTTACTTACTTCTGATTTTAAACTTGAAACATTTTTCCTTGTATGTCATTGTTACAATTGGCACTGATTTCTAGCTATTTAAGATTGTGCTACATATCTTGGCTGATTTAAGATATATGTCGAGCATTTAAGTGTGGCCTCGTGAAAATGTTTTTCTTCAAAAAATTTATGATTCAGGTGCTGGAGACTCTTAGCAAAAATTGTGGGGAGAATGTGTTTCAGCAGATTGTTGAACGAGAGATTTTACATGAGATGGTCAAAATTGTAAAGAAGAAGGTGGTTTAGTCCTTTTGCCTATTGATATCTTCATCTTTTATCCCGATTGAGATCCTAATATGACTTTAGTGTCTTCCTTGAATTATACTTCTGCAGCCGGATTTAAATGTAAGGGAGAAGATTTTAATATTGATAGATACTTGGCAAGAAGCTTTAGGTGGGCCTAGGGGAAGGTTTCCCCAGTACCATGCTGCCTACAATGAACTGAAGGTTGACTACATTTCTTTTTTCTTTCTCTCAGTATAGTTATTTGTAACTTAATGTCTATCATATTCTTCTGTAGAGGGAGGAGTTTGATGTTTATGAAACCCATCTTACTTAGAATCATCTCTATTTACTCAAAATAGATTGATGCTTCATGTTTAAGCTAGAGTTACACTCATTGAGTCACTTGTATCAAAATATTGACAGTCTGCTGGTGTGGAATTTCCACCACGAGGGGAAAATAGCGTACCATTGTTCACCCCACCACAAACACATCCAGTACAACCGCATCCAGTAGCTAACCCTGCTTCTGCATATGAAGAAGCTGCTGTTCAGGCATCTCTTCAGTCTCTTCAGTCCAATGCTTCTGCATTGAGGTATATCATATCCTACTTCTGTCTATATATATCTCTCTCTCTCTCTCTCTTCTTTTTTCTTTTTTTTGCGCACTGAAGCTTTTCAAATTGTAAACGTTAATTTTCACAAGTTCAATCATAAGGATATCCTAAACTTACTTGCCAGATTATATTCAACAAATAGCAGTTCTCTTTGGTCACTTTATGATTTTTAGTAGTAGTTGTTGATGAAAATTGCACCTTCTTGAAATTTATAGTACTCTTTTGCCTAATACAGCTTGCCAGAAATTCAAAATGCAGAGGGACTTGCAGATGTTTTATTTGAAATGCTTGGTGCCTTAAACCCCCATGATCGGCAGGTTATAATTTCTTTAATCTATTATTTCATTTCCCTTTATTTTGAATAACTTCCTTTCTTCACACATTAAGTAAAAAAAGTTAATCCTGAAAGTAATTCCTGCCTTACGGTCATAATAAGTAACTCAGAGCATTTTGGCTAAACTCAAATGTAGCACCTGAAGTAACTCAGAGATACATAATATCTTGTGAGAAGAACTCTATTCAGCGAAATTTGTACTTGTGGATTTTGAATATGTTGATATTTGAGCATAGGGCGTGAAGGATGAGGTGATCGTTGACCTGGTTGAACAATGTCGTTCATACCAAAAGCGTGTCATGACTCTTGTGAATAATACTGTGTAAGAATGTCTTTTTGGTTATTTTATAGAGTAATTTAATTGGATTTATCCATTTATATTGGGATTAAGGCTTAGCTGCTGCTTCCTTTTTGTGCAGGGACGAGGATCTTCTTTGTAAGGGATTAGCTTTGAATGATAGTTTGCAGCGAGTTCTTTGTCGACATGATGAAATTGCCGAGGGAAAACCTGCAGTTTCAGTGGCGACTACCGAAACTCCAGTTGCTGCACCTCTTATGAATATGAATCATGAGGATGATGAGTCTGAAGAAGATTTTTCTCAGTTAGCACACAGGTAATCTTAATAAAAAGACCTCTTCTTTTCCTCTAGAGAAATAAGTTATTCATTTTGACAGGAAGGTGTTACCTTCAACATAACTTTTTCCCTAGACTATTTCGTAAATGTGTATAATCTGATGTGATACAAAATTAAGCCAAAAATTTGCTAGGATGATATGCTAAAACTCCTTTTGTTCTGTTGCTTTATTTTGGATTTCTAGTTTATTGAGCATTGCAGTCTCAAATTATTAGTCTCTCTCCTCGTGCTCAATTTCTAGATCCCACCTTGACTCAAATTCATGTAAGTTTCCCAGATTTTCTTCACTAATGTATTTCGAGCGGAATCAAAAGCATTGAATAATTAAACATAAGATGCTATTTCCTTCTCATAATGATATACCCACCTTCATGTAAACTATCCCAAGATAAAAGTGACCCTAATATAATTTGAAAGTTACTGCAAAAGTTTGATATTTTAAATTCTCCAATGCATGTTGTACACAGTAATGGAACAGGGAAGAACATTAGTCATGCAAAAGGAACTTTTAAACATAGTCTAACATGAGTTGACACAAATCCATCAATATTAGGGTTTTCTTTATCAATTTAAGCTGGTTATATCTCTCACAAACGTTCTGTAGTTAAGAAGGGTAACATTTGAGTTATAACTTTTTGTTTCCAAATTTGGACAACTTAAATTTTTGAACCTTAAAATGAAAAAGTTGCTTATTTTTAAAGCCTCTCTTCACTTTGGAAAAAGTTGAGTTATTTCCAACTTGGACTGATAAAAGCTCTCAAGTAATTACAGATCATCAAGGGATACATTACAAGGACTTGGGCAGAAGCCAGTTGCTAAGAGTGAACCCTTTCAGATCAGCCGCATTCTTCCTCCTCCTCCATCAAGGAAACCAACTAGTGCAGACTCGGGAATGGTTGATTATCTCAGCGGCGATGTTTACGAGACAGAACGATTTTCAGGTGCATCGGGATCTATACGCACTGCTGTCCCAGACAATTCAAACAACCGTAATTTGGTCCGTCCCCCGAGTCCGACGCTATCTTCTACTCCTCCTGATGATTTCATTAATCCCACAGCATCAATGTTCGCACCAAAAACTGCATATGAAGAGCCTGCTCCTACAAGCAAATCTGCTGACCAATTGCCTCCAGCTCCTTGGGATGTTCCATCCCCAGATGTCCTTCCACCTCCACCTCCACCTTCTAGGTACAACCAGAGACAGAAGTTCTTCGAGGAATCACCTGTTTATGGTGGTGGCCCCTCTAATTCGCGTAGTGGGCCAGGTTCTTTTGATGGCTTAGTTGGTCAAACCCAGAATCTCTCAATCAAATCTCCAGCCTCCTCTACCAAACAAGAAAAGCCAGAAGATGCCATTTTCAAAGATCTGGTTGATTTTGCAAAAGCCAAGTCATCATCACCTAAACCTAATAGGCCATCATAAGTGAGTAGTCAGCGCAGATTATCTTGTGTTGGTACAGAGTAATCCTTGATTTCTCAATTATTTCGTTGTTTGTTGATCACCTTGAAGACTTGTGAACGGGTTTTGATTGTCAATTGCCAACATTATGTTTTTTGGCTTGGAATTTCCGTCCTGTATAGTTGGTCCATGTTGTAGCTGCGATGAACAGCTTCCTGGAGACTCGTTTGCGAATATATTTTGTTTTCTTTTTTCTGACTTACAGGATACTCTTGATCTTATTTTAATCGATTGCATTACTTATGTTCCAACATTAATTCTTGTGATCTAATTTGGTTAATCATGTGCAATACTTCTGTTGCAGGGGATCAATTAATTCTGCTGTTGATATATGTCTCTTCCAATACTGTGTACCTTGAGTGCACATTAAATTGTCGATAACTGAAGATAGCAGGGGAGCACAATGGCTCATTCAAGTTTATAATTTTGTACATCAAAATCGTTTCTGAAAATGAATAGCTTTCTTGATTTTACAAGAATTGTCAGTCAAGAACTCGTGAATAAATCTTAACAGGTGCAAAAGAATCAGATGTCCTTAAAAACAATTCTTGTCTGTACCAGACAATTGAGAATTTGGATTCAAATGTATCTTCCCGAAATTCCAATACTGCTTATATTGCCTGCCTGTATTGCATAAAGTTAAAGAAGGAAGGCAACAAATGCTTGGAAGATAGCTTTTGGAATTCCCGAAGTCTTTGGAGCCCAAGAACTTTCTTTGCTTGCAGAGGAAAACCCATTAATCTTTTCTCCTCTTCCCTGAAAAATAAATGGGTTTCATTACAGCAACAATGTGAAGTCAGTGTATAGTATATTTACGAAGAAAAGTAAAAAGGGAGGCGATTAATGAGATAAACTACCCGAGCAGCATCCTTGAGTGGTCCCCAGCATTCAACACGATTGTATTTCTTTGAGCTCGAATGGAAAAAGATGCGAACTAGGGCATCCATCAGTTCTTGATGCTCTCTGAAAAGATCTGAATCTCCATACAGCATAGCCTCAAGTACCTTAAAAGTTTCAAATGGTGTTAAAAATTAGTTTTGTAAGAACGTTTCAGAGCAAGATTACACGAGAATTCAACATTTCTCGATTGAATGCAGATACAAGATGAACTTACCAAAGGCAATTCCTTGGAAAATATGTAGTATCTAAATTCTGCAGCAAGGTCTAGAAAGCGATTTGGTCCGCTCACATAACAATGGACATCGAGGAACAAGTCCCCGTTTACTCTAGTCCACTCGGCAAGCACATCATCTTTATTATACCATCCTTTCAACTGTCGAAGAATAAGGATGGACTTAAAGCAAAATTGAATCTTTCAGCTGAAAATACATTCCCAGGATGGAAATGAGACAAACTTCTAAAATCTATAAGAACAATGATTTGTATGACCTGATCTCGGTTGATTATATTTGAGATGGTTAGTGTTAGGTTGCCTGTAAAGTCACAATGGGAGAGGGTGTATGTTCTTGGCATAATTCTGGTGTTCCCATCAGATTCTTCTTCCATGAATACAACTTTCAACTTCGAAGCTTCAAATCTTGCCGGAGGACCCAAAAGCCTTGCGGCCTACGAGGATATATACTTAACTCAGCATGTTTTTCATTGAACAGAACCAAACGGTATTGAAGAAGAAAAGATATTAAAATCTCATTTATTGTATTGTCCAATGCCACGTACTGCACATGCTCTTAAATGGCAGCTTGTAACGAACAATATCTAACCAAAATAATAATAATAGTAATGTTCTAAATGGAAATATCAAGATCCCTCATTTCAAGCTACTCACATTGGTGTCTGCACTAGCAAAAAATTGGTGAGTCATTCTATGAATAATGTAACAAGAACTAATTCCGCATTTCCAAACGACAAATTTCATATTGTTTCATTATTAATCTAATAGAATCATATACCAATTAATGCAGCCAATAAAAAGACTGAGATCTGCTATAAGTTTAAAATCCAAGCTGGGGTAATTGTGTTGTATTCAATTGTGATATCATCCTTAAAATCATACAGCATTTCGCCTAATTACAAGATCTTGAAGCTACAAACTAATTGCCCAATTGTAATAATTGCAATGGAGAGAACAAAGACTCGACTAGCCAGCATAACAAACTAGTTATAACATTAAGTACATTTTGATAGACACTATAAGATCCTGTGCTACGTAATGCTCCCTTACACGCCAAAAAACAGGAAAAAGCCGTGAAATGCATGTCTAATACTAGTCGAGATTGGACACAATCAAGATTTTAGCCTGCCGAACAAGCAAGAAATATGCTCAATTTAAGTAAAAGTAACACTGTAAAATAAGTAATGCACAATGGTTCTCAAAATTAGAGAAAAAAAAAGAACCTGGAAACCAAGGGTATTGTAAGATTGTCTTCTGTCAAGCAAAATAGCAGGTGGTGAAGGCTTGGTTTTGCAATTATGAATGTAAGAAAGATCCCTTTGAGGAGATGGTGAAAATGCATAATAATAATGAGCAGAATACTGAATGGCCATGGACTGCATAACAAACTCATCCTCTTTCTTGCATTAATATTCTCTTATCTTGCCTAAATATTTTACGAACATTTTGACTTCTCTCTCCTATCGGTCTCTCTCTCTCTCTATCAATGAGTGTTTTGTGAGTGAAAATGTTTGTGACCGAGAGAGAAACAGGTATGTGGACAGCAAGGGAAGAGGAGAAATGGAATGACATATTCTTCTGGGTCATGTGGGCCAACAAAATCCATCATGAACCAATGGCACCACTCGTCTTCTAGCCTCTTAGTCTCTCCCTTCTCTATCTCTATGTGTACAATTATATAAAAACAATGTTCTCTCTCTCTCTCTCTCTCTCTCCCTCTCTCTCTCTCTCTCTCTCTCTCTCTCTCTCTCTATGTGTACAATTATATAAAAACAATGTTCTCTACAGTCTAGCGCCATACATACATCAGCCTTTTATACTACATACATAGTCTCAAGACTTGTAGTGCCTGAATTTTTGGTACTCGAACCTGATCACTCCAGACCTTTGAATGAAGGCCGACCTTCTTCCAATATTATAATAGTTAATTTTTTATATTTTCTTTATTTTCGCCGGAATACACTAGTCTTCGAGCTTAATAATCTCTTTTCTTCTCCGAGTTGAGAATTATTGTTCTACAATATTTGACACTTAGCTCTCTTTGAGGACTAAACCCAACAAGGCTGAAAAGCCTCAATTAAAACCATGATGAGATGGGCTTTGAACTAAGAAGATAGAAAAAGGAAGACTGAGGCAAATAGCACTGAAATGAGGTGAATAAAATTTCTAAACCGCACTTGGGCACTCGTATTTTTAACCGTCTATTTTGGGGATAAGTGACCTTTGAGTACTCTTTTAAAATGAACTGATTAAACTTTTTAATGTATAGACACGAGTTTAACCTGTGAAAACAAACTCGTTTAGTAGAATTTCAAATCTAAAATTGCACAAGAAATGAATTCAATGTAAAACATAACAAAATAATAGGTCTACTCATCACAAGAGTTTGTTATCATCCCCCATTTGATAAATGGGGAGGAGTCGAGCACGTTACCTCCAACGAATTACATCGAACATATCACATACTAATAAATGGACAATTGAGATGTGAAAATATACATAGCTTCATCTCTAACTGAATCCAAAGCAAAAAGATAGAAATTAAGAATCAAACTTATTACAATCTTAAGCTAGGCATATCCCATTTGTCAAGCTTCGACAGTCCCTTAACTTCACCAACCAATTCATGTGGGTGAAAGAAGTGTTTGTCTTAGAAGCCCATATTCGTCATCCAATTTGCAACCTTGTGCCTCTCTCTCTAGATGTGTGAGAAGGACATAAACATATAGTTTAAACACTCGCACTTTACGAACATATTTAGGGTCTGTCTGTCTCCCATTTTGGAATAAGAATAGAGTTTTGAATAGTATTTTTTGGAGAATATGTGGTTGAAAAATAAAGTGATTTTATTGATTTGTGTGTAAAATATTTTAATGAGTGAATATGTG